>ML777429.1:76007-114902 GCA_009831015.1 Picea engelmannii | reverse complement strand
TGTGCTATGTCCTTCCATATTCTTTCGTCTCATCTCCTCCGACAACAAGGACGAGACCACTTCTTCAAACTTCAAAGAAGTTGTATTACTACCTATGGCCACAACTAGACTATCCCACGAGTCTAGTAAAGAACACAACAAACCGATACATTTATCTTCATCTGAAATTTTAATATCAACAGATACTAACTGGCTTACCATAGTATTGAAGGCGTTCAAATGCTCTGCCACTGAGTCTCCATCTCTCATCCTCAAGTTATACAACTTCTTTCTCAGGAATAGTTTATTTACCAGGGACTTAGACTGATACAACTTCCCCAACTTTTCCCATAAAATCTTGGCTATATCTTCCTCCGACACATTCAGTAATACTGAATCGGAGAGACACAGTCGAATCGTGCTCTTTGCCTTCTGATCCATATTTTTCCAGTCATCTACAGAAGTTCCTGTAGGTGTCGTACTTGGATCTACCATGATCCACTGATCTCTGTCCACAAAAAGATCTTCCATCTTGAGCTTCCACAGCTCAAAGATTTTCCCATTAAACTTCTCGATCTCCATCTTCGAATTGCTTGCCATTTCTTTTCACCTAAAAAAAAATACTGTAGATCTCCCACTGTAACAAGGCTTATCATAGTCCCGAGCCAAACCCTTGACGATAAAGGCGTCCCCCTGAAGCCAGTAAAGCTCTGATACCAAATGTAAATTCTAACCTTGTACAATACCTACTGCAAACTGATATTCAGAAAAGAGCAGAAAAGATACAATGGAAAATACAAACATTACACAGAGATTTTTCACCTGGAAACCCAAACCGAGAAAACCAGCATATATTATATTCATACATTGTATTACATTGTTTACAATACAATATACGTATAGGAGCCAACGACATCCAAAACCTTAACCCAATGACCTGGATTAGTCCAAAACCCTAATTCCTTAACCGGAAATAGAAAAACCATCAGAAAAAAACCATGTGCCGGAAAACCACCTAAATATCATGTGGTCCCGAAAATATGTCGTCCCAGTGCGAAATTTTTTTTCGGGGGCTCTGCCCCCGAACCCCCCTGCGCACCCGGCGTAGACGCTCAGACACTACTACTCTTGCAAAGAATATAACACATACCCAACAATTTAGACACTTGTTTTTCAGAGGTGTTCATCTATCTTTGATAGTTTGTGTAGACTTGTTTGTTTGTGAATTAGTTTTCATTATTGACAAAGGTTATTTTGCAGAGTCGAGTGGGCATCAATCTGTGGCAAGCTGATCCAACTTTTAGAGTTCAGTTTTTTAATTTTCTGTCAGAGGTCCTTTTGTATGTTTCATCGGGGACATTTAAGTTTGACTTTGGTCCAAAACATCTTTACGAAAATTTGTAAAGAGAACAATTATTTGATGAATTGGAATGAAGTAAAGGATTTATTTATGTCTCGTATGTCTTGATTATCATCTTGGTGTCTTTACTTCTGTCTCTACATTTATTTTAGCAACTGTTATATTAAAAAAATCATATAAATAATGAATTTTCCAGCAAGATTTTACTTATAGAAAAGACTAGCCTAAACACTTGTAATCAATACTTGTGAGTTAGGATATTATTTTTGATGGCTATAAACATAGGGTGACATTCCCGTTTATTTTGCTTTAGCTAAGAAGAATCTGAAAATGCTTGAGTAAGATCATTTCATATCTTTTCCTCAACATCACTCTTTAGCAGTTCACATTGCAACCCAGTGAAATGAAACATATCAAACACATAGACTAAAAGGGATGACAAACTTAACACCAAGACTAGTTGTAAAACCAATGCGCCAAAACTCAGATCTTGCTAAACGATAATCATTATTTTCCACAAAGAACCAGACCCAAAACCCCAAGCTGACCGAACATGTTTCAATCAATAAACCAATGCACAGGCTACACATAACAAAGAATATCCATTCCTCTTCTTCAGAAAACCAACAATCTAGAGTATTCATAGAAGAAACTATAAGCACAACACTGATACATAGTCGAAAACTTAAGAAAAACACAGACCTTAAGAAATTCTAAGACAAAATTTATTCATAACACATAGGAATCATCATGGATGGAAAATAATTGAACCATACCTGGAAATCTTGCTCGAGGGGAAGAGTTAGACTGTTTCCTTCTTTCACAACCAAAAATCGTGGAGCATCAACAACCACCAGAGTGAAAAACCAAATGAAATTATGGCTAGGGTGACGAGCTTGAGGTTTGTTTGAGTGACGTGCAGTAAATGAACATTGCTTCCTTCCTCAACCCCATTTAATTCAATGTACAATCCAACCAATCCACCATAACATCAACCATTAATTCAAACAAATATCCCATTGCTATATCCATTACATCGTGCGCTACCTTTATTCATGTTAAAATATTTTAACAACAACCATATGCTATAATGTTACCATATATGCCTCATAGATAACCCTTAATAAAAACACATAAGACTAGCAACAAGGCCTATACACTTTTCTTTTGTCACTATCACATGTAACGTTAAGGCTTTTACATAGTCTTTTTTTCTTTTTGTTTAAGCTCCCACATCATTCTTTTGCATAAAATCATATGTAAAATAATCAATCGATGTTTAATACATAAACATATAACTTGTAAATTTTTTTTTTTTTTTTATCCATAGTACAACCATAAGTTGCTAGTGAGCATCAAAACCATCTATCCATACCACAATAAACCAATCATCTTATGTCGCCATAATGATTAGAACCATGCCTTGAATCATCAACTGTAGAAGACTATGTTGGCATCATTATAACAACAAACAAAAATATAAGTGCAACACATCCATCATAGCTCTGCTAGTCTACAAGGGGGTCCCACCTACTAGTTTATTATTATTATTATGAATAAATAATAGAGCTTGGCAATCATTTGCGAGCAATATTCATCGTTGTGATTTTAAGCGTCAACAAACTGACAATTCCACAAGGAAATCTGTTTCCAATAGATTAAGAACTCAGATTGTTTGGCTTTGTAGACCAGGTGAACATTAGATCAAGGAAATAAACATCAGAATGATTATGCAACATGGGGAAGTGAGCAACTTAAGGGAAAAATGATTTGGGATTTTGGGAATAACTCATGGAAAGTGTTATGTATGAGGGGGATTATCCCTGTATGCATAATAATTCGATTAATCATAGTGAAAGCATTCTTGGATTCAAGGAGAATTTTTTTATAGTGTGCTCTTTTGAATCTTGGAGCAGAGGGAAGAAAAGGAAAGTAGAAATAGGGATAAAAAAACCAACTATCTTATCTAACAACAATTGAAGCAGATAGCAATTTCAATGATGTCTTCAAGGGGGAAAATCATGAGAACTGTGTAACCCGATTTTTATTGATTAAAAATACTTGCAGAATAATGTCACTCTAGAAAAACTGATCCAAAATTTTATTTCTGACAAGAAACAAAGTCAATAAAAGAAATAAAACAGTAGAAATGAAATAACAGAAAGAAATAACAACAAAGTAAAATCAAAGAAATAAAACAGTAGAAATGAAACAACAGAAAGAAATAACAACAAAGTAAAATCAAAGAAATAAAACAAAACTATAATAGAAAAAAAAAAGTCCATACAACATTTAAACATTCAAGTTGGGTCCACATAGTGTTTTAAGTGGGAACCGTTGGTGTTGTAGGAAAAAAATCGCTCTTCCAAGTCCTTTAGGATATAGGAGTTTGCGCCCAGGACAAAAGCAATCTTAAAAGGACCCAGCCATAACTTTTGGAACTTTGAATGCCTTCCCTTGTCAGCATGAGCTGAATCCCAAAGCAAGACTTTCTCATTAATCTTAAATTTGACAGTCTTTACACTTTTATTGAAATATCTTTTAACAATTTGTTGTCTTCTCTTTATGTTATCCAAGGCAAACAACCTTTGTTCCTCTAAAGCCAAGAGTGAATTTATCCTTTGAGAGATATTGGAAGAATTTAATTCTTCAACCTGTAGCATCATCCTCAGAGAAGAAAATTCCAACTCGATAGGCAGAATGGCTTCTTAGCCATAAACAAGCTGGAAGGGAGTGAAACTAGTGCTCACCTTGGTGGTAGTGTGATCTTCTCAAAGGGTGTAAGTGAGGAGAGTGTTCCATTGACGAGGCTTACCTTCAATGAGCCTCTTGATAATTCCTTGGGGATAATAAGCTGATGAGGTAAAATGTCTAACCCCCAGTTTAGCTAGAAACTGAGTTAGCTTAGCAGAAATAAAAGAGGGACCGTTGTCTGTAATGATTTCCAAAGGAAGACCAAATATGGATAAAATATTGCTTTCAAGGAAGGAAATCCCTGCTCATCCTGCTAATGATTAAGTGGGACAACTTCATTCCATTTCATAAAATAGTCTGTGGCTGTCAAGACAAAATCTTACCCTACCGAAGATGGAGGATTAATAGGACCAATAAAGTCCATACCCCATTTTGAAAAAGGAAAGTCAGGGAGGACAGGTTGTAAAGGCATGGAAGAAAGAAGTTCTTTCCCAATGAACTTCTGGAACTTGTTACAAGATCTTGAAAAATTATAAGAATCACAAAAAATTGAAGGCCAATAGTTCCCTTTCCTGATAATTTTAAAAACAATAGTTTTAGCAGAAAAGTGGCCTCCTACATGAATAATAGAATCTGAAGATCCACGAGTCTGTTGTAACAATTTCTGTGCTTCCTCATTATTCACACAATGAAGTAACATACCATCGATAGATCTCCTAAACAAGAAGTCTCCTAAAATGACATATATGGAAGATTCAAGATGGAGCCTTCTCCTTTGATGAGTATCTAAATTATCTAGACACCTCTAATTTTGCAAGTAATACACCAGATCTTTATATCAGGGATGTTCAACTACAGGAAGGATTTGACTGTCGATATAAAATAGTGCTGACAAAGAGCTATATTTTTCATCAATTTCTTCACTTGCTTCTGCATGTTGAGCTAAGTGAAGGGATAAGTCACATCCCTTAATGGTTTTAGAAGTCATGATAGTTAAATAATGCTCCTGGATCTTGTCAAGCCAACGTGCAAGCTTCCCTGAAAGATAATTCTATGAGAGCAAAAACTTGACAACAGGTAAAGGGACTTTTACGAGCATGTGCTTACCTAAGATAAAGTGGAAATTTTTTTCAACAACTTTAACAAGAGCGAAAGCATGTTTTTCAATATAAGAATATTTGAATTCATCATCTGAAAAGCTTTGACTCATGTAAGCTACTGGTTTTTCGTTAACTTGGTCATCACATTGTATGAGGATAGCATAAACGGTTTCCTCTGTGGCATTAGTATATATAATAAACTCTTTCCTCTGTGGCATTATGATAGCTAAAACCGGTGCGGAACTGATTTCCTTCTTGATCCATATGAAATCATTTTCGACGTCATTAGTCCAAGAAAAGGAGCGATTTTGCTTGAGAATATTGTGAATTTGTTTGACCATTACAACAAAACCAAGAACAAACCTACAAACAAAGTTGATAATACCCATAAAGGCTCGAACCTCCTTTTTGGAAGTAGGGGCAAGAATATTTAGGATAACAAAAATCCTTTCAAGATCTATTCTTATTCCTGAATCATAGACAATGTGCCCAAGGAGCTTTCCCTTGGTAGCGTCGAAGATAGACTTAGAAGGATTTAAAGAAAT
The DNA here is from genome assembly GCA_009831015.1 of Picea engelmannii. Lineage (NCBI taxonomy): Eukaryota > Viridiplantae > Streptophyta > Pinopsida > Pinales > Pinaceae > Picea > Picea engelmannii. Next base: position 109,224 of record ML777429.1, on the reverse strand, counting down.
GTCAAATTCCCTGTTTCGCATGAGAACATTTCTAAGATGACCAAAATGATCCGATCGATTCTTTGAATACACAGTTAAGTCATCAAGATAAATCTGAATAATTTTGTCGATCAGATCGTCAAAAGATATTTGCATATCTTTTTGGAAAGTGACACCTACATTAGATAATCCAAAAGACATGAGTTCATAAGCAAATGTGCCCCAATGTGTAATAAAAATGGTTTTATATTTATATGTCCTTTTTACCTTGATCTAATTATAACCAGAAAAACCGTCAAGTAAGGACATCATCTGTAACCCTGCAACTTGCTGCAAAATCATTTGCATATTAGGGAGAGGAAAATGGTATTTTATGCTAGCTCTATTCAATGCATGAAAATCAACACATAGTCTGATCTGACCAGTTTTTTTCTGAATGGGAACCAAATTGGAAACCCACTCAAAATACTTAATAGGGAAAATTATCCTAGCCTTCAAGAGTATTTCCAACTCCTTTCGAATGGTTTCTTCAAGTGCAGGGTTAATAGGTCTTTGTTTTTTCCTAACCACTTTTATTCCCTCCTTGATAGGGATAGCATATTGTATAAGAGAAGTATCAAAACCATGAAGATCCTCATAAGACCAAGCAAAAACATCTTGAAATTCACGAAGTAACTCAGTTAACTTCAATTTTTCTTCATCAGTACATCGGGAACCTATTTTAACATTCTTTGGACAATCGAGTGTCCCAATGTTCAAGGAAATGGTTTCACCCACTTTCCTTTTCGACTCCTCTTCTTTATATTTTTCTTTGTCGCCTACATCACTCGATGAAAATGAACTTTCGAGAGGAGTCAAGCCCTTCATAATTTTGTTGTCTTCCATGGATATTATCTCCTTGGGCTTGTAAGGTTCATTTTGTATGAAAGCACATATGCTCTCATCACTTGGGAAGACCTTCCATGACTCTACATTGTCAGGGATATGAGGACGATACAGAGATTGAAAGGTGCAATCAGTTCTTTGTGGCAGAAGTTGTCGATTAGGAGAGTCTGCAAAAACAACTAACCTATCAGCCATTGAATTCAGTTCCCCTTTAACATGAGTGATGTTGAACGATAGCAAGTTTGAGATAAGCACTCAAACAGTTTGGGTGTAGCGTTTCATTAATTGTTTTCTAGGAGAATATATCTTATGTATAAGGTTTACAACAAGCTCAGAGTCCCCAAAAATTGTAAGGTGACCACAACCTAAATTATAGGCATTTTCAATGCCTAGCAGTAATGCTTCAAATTCAGTGACGTTGTTAGTGCAAGAAAATTCTAACCTATAGAAAAAGTTGTGAATTTTACCTATAGGAGAGTATAAGATAATGCCAGCTCCATTTCCTTCATTGGAGCATGAACCATCAAAGTGCATATGCCACATTCCATCCTCTAGGTCGATTTGTTCCAAGGTAGTGTTGTCTTCATCGACAAAGATGGAGTACACTCCTAGGTCCTCTTCGATATAATTTACATTAGGTTGTGGGATGCTTTCTATATAAGGTGAAATTGTTCCCTCCCTTAGGAATATGATATTCTTCCCATTTCGAGGAACATATAAGTGTGTCCCGTCAATTGAGAGGTATCCACCTGTCAAGGCTTGCCAGTCTCTTCATAAGATTATTGAATAATTACACATTGGCATGTCAATTACGTGAATATTAAGGGTTGTCCTTATTTCAGGATGACTGCACAAAACCAAAGTCACGTCCTTGATCTCATCTATGGTCGATTGTTGTAAACTATTATAAGAGAGCATGCTTCTCACATTTTCATTTGTACAAGACAAGCCTAGCTCTTCCATAATAATTTTTGACATTACGCTTGGGACCGAACCACCGTCAATTAGACAACGATAGGATATTTTGTCCATAATCTTTATAGAAATGAAAAATGGAGGATTTTCTTATAGATTATCTGAAATTATTTACACCTACTTTATTTACATTTGAGTCCTCTTCGTCTATCTCTTCAGAGAGATTGGCTACGATGGAAGTTTTTCCTTGAATGAAAATTTTTAAATACTTATGTTGCTCAGGGACAACAACCATGTCTAGGAGAGTAGCATTGGATTTAATATTAGCCAATTGATTGAGAATGTTGTATTTGGAAGAGGGAAGAGGTGAGGGAGTTCCTTGACTATTAGGAGTTTTAGTAACTTGTACAGTAGCAGCTGGTGAAGATGAGATTGGGCTAGAAGACATACGAGGGGGATCATATTTTCCTTTTGAAGCATAGGATTTATTCCTAGTGTTTATGATCATGAAATCCTCTGGTTCTGTGAAATCTAGAACAACAATAGTAGTTTCAAGCCTTTTACCAAATATTTTATCTCTGACAGTCTTCTTTACCTCACAAGTACTTTCCTCATGGTGTTCCTCGCAAAAGTTACACCAACTGCAAGGCATGATGGCTTTAGGCTGAAAGTTGTTTTCATTAAGATTACTAAAGGGTGTTGAAGAAGAAGATGAGGCCCTAGGGATGAGTGAAGGGACATTCCCCTTTCGCTCATACACTATCATTTGGTTATTCATGTCTTGTACAAGATGTAAGAGGGTGGGCATGTCTATTTGCTTAATTGAATCTCCCTTGGGAATATCTGTTATTTCAAGCTGTTCTTCATACTCTACACAAGTATACAGAGCAGAACCAATATTTTAAATATATTTTTCTTCAAGCCTATGACGGTAGGGGGAAGCTAGAGCATTATAGTAATGCATAAAAGCAGCTTGGTTTTGAGGGCGAATAAGTTCGAGAATTTGGTTATATAACTTGGTGAAATGTAAGTTGAAAGACTTGATAGTCTCATCACATTTGTATGCAATTGTTGGCACAGGGACAGACCCAGGGTTCACTCCAAGAGCGCACCAACAAGCCCTAGCTACTGGCCCTTTCGGAAACACCTGCAAAGTAGATGTAGTCTCACCCGAAGCAACTAAGAGGGGGGTTGTAGGATAGAGATGTCTACAACTAGGGGAATATCAACTGAAACTAATACAACGATAATACAACATTCATATATCTATTATCATCTAGATCTACTTTGTGCAGCTATAAATCTGATCTAACACAATAATGCAAATAACAGTATAACAATGACAGATATCCAGGCATCAATCACACATACGACACAAAATATACATGGTTCACCCTCTCTCTAGGGCTACGCCCACAAAACTGTGCTTATGATATATTAAGATAAAGCTTACAGTTCTGATCTGCGCTCTTAGTCAGCAAATCTTCTCTCTTGTTCTCTTTGTCTCCCACCTTCCTGTGCACCCAGCCACAGGAGTTGAACTTCGCACCCAGCTGAAGATCTTACAATACCAGAAGGATCTCACTCCCAACACTCCTCTCTCTTATAGTACAATAATCTCTCAACCAACAACAATCAATATCAATACCCAACGCTAGTACCGACTTGACCTAGGTCCTCTCGACCTCTATTTAGACATTATAGTCCCTCATCGACAGCCTTAGGTTGAAACCCAGGTGTCAAAACCCTAATTATCCAAAACCCTAGGTATCTAAAACCCTAGGTCAACTTGACCCGCCTTTTTAGGGCTTCGCCAGCCTGTGTTTCCTCCCTTCTTGTGTAGTGCTCCAAAGCATCCAATGGTGGCTTTCTCTGCTTGCTGAGTTTTCCTCGATCCATCTTCCTTGTTGATCTGTCATCCTCGATCTCCTCATCCAACGACTTGCTTTTCCATACTTCGCTCTGGCTTTTCTTCTCTTTTGCTTACTTCGACCCAGTGACAGTCACTGTGTCTCTCGCGTAGTTCACGTTTGACCTTTTCTTCCTCGATCTTCGCTTCCTTCCATAACCAAGGGCCAACAGGTCCCCAACACTCACATGTGACTCATCCCGAGGCACTTCAGATCTGATCCTTTCGTTTCACTTCGACTTTGGACTGCGTAGTGCAACCTTTTCTTTTTGCTTTATGCCTCCTTCCCATCCTTGTGCAGACTGTCTTTTCTGTGTCTGGTACCCAGTTTCAAATGCATCTGGTACCTAAACCCTTTTCCCCTTGCTTCTACTGAGAGCTGTGAAGCAACTGATTGTCATAATACAACTTCAGCCGATTCCCATTCACCAATCCTTCTTTCCATTTTCCCTTCAATGTCTTGAGCTGCGCAGCTCCTCCTTCCGTAACATAGGCAATCTCATATGGTCCAAGCCAATGTGTTCTGAACTTCCCTGAATGTCTTATAAATTTATTGTCATACACCAGTACTAAATCACCTTGCTTAAATGCCTTCTTCTTGATGTGTTTTATGATAGGCCTTCTCTCTTTCCTTCTATACCTGCTGATGGAATCCTGCAATAAATCTGTCTTCTTTTAGTTCAACCAGCTGGGAAAGCCTCTCACAAACAATGCCAGTATCATCCATGTTTGTAAATGCAACAATTCTTAAGCTTGGTACCAAGTACTCCATCGGGACAATAACTTCGAGACCATAAACCAACTTGAAAGGGGTATGCATTGTTAATTTCTTGCAAGTGGTTCTATAAGCCCAGAGTACTGCTGGTACTCTTAAATACCAGTCATCCCTGTTCACACTGCAAATATTTGTCAATGTTGTCTCCAAGATTTTGTTGAATGCTTCAACCGTTCCATTTGCTTGTGGATGGTAAGGTGTACTCTTCTAATAGTGAACTGCAAATTCTTCAGTCAAGGCTTCAACTGTCTGGATGAAATGAGTGCCTTGATCGCTCATAAGGGTCTTAGGGCATCCAAGCCTGGTTATTATGTTATCAAATATAAAACGCGTAGCTGTAGTTGCACTGTAGTCCTTAACTGCTCTTGCTTTGGCCCATCTAGTCAGGTATTCTGTCACAATGATAATGTACCTTGCTCCTGTGCGCTTTCCTAGGGGGTTTATAGGTCCCACGAAGTTAATGGCCCACTTTTCAAATGCTTGTAGGGTCATTTGCAGTGCTAGTGGCATTTCATCTCTTTGGGATGGTTTTCCAACTCTCTGGCATACATCACAGGCTCTGGTATACTCTTTAGCATCTCTGTGTAAAGTAGGCCACCAAAGGCCAGCTCGCAAAACCTTCTGCGCAGTTGCTTTCCCTGTGTAATGTACTCCTGTGATGCCTTCATGAGCTTCTACGAGGATCAGCAGGCGCTCTACCTCCATCACACATCTTCTTAGTATCTCATTAGTTCCCATCTTATATAGTTGACCAGCTATTAGTGAAAAGTCTGCAGTGCGCACCACTAACTGTTTCTTATGGGAAATTGTATACTCACTTGGAGCCATTCCTGTTGACAGGAATTAGACTATGTCTATGAAGTGGTCATCCATCTTCCTAATGGCGAGCAACCGTGCATCCGGTAGTGTATCCTCCAGACTGGTGGGTTCTTCGCCATGTTCCAACCTCAATAGGTGGTCGGGTCCCTTGTTCATTCTTCCTGGCTTAACTATGATCTCAAAATCATATTCTTGAAACCAGAGAAGCCATCTGCATATTCTCCCCCCTAACACTAGCTTGTTGACTAGGTACTTCAACATAGAGTGACCAGTAAACATTTTAAAGTGTCCTCCTAGTAAGTAATGGGATAATTTTTTCAGTGCGTACACCATGGCTAATCCTTCTCTCTCTGTAGTAGTGTAATTGATTTCATTTGTAGATAGCTTTCTGCTGGCAAATGCTAATGGATGGTCGATCTCCCCTTATCCAGGTTGTGCCAATACTTCTCCTAATGCAATAGAAGACGCATCGACATGCACATGAAATTCTCTGCTCCAATCTGGAAAGACCAGAATGGGTGCAATCACCATCTTTTGTTTCAGTGTGTCGAAGCTCTGCTGACATTCGTCTGTCCAACCAAACTGACAGTCTTTCTTTAATAACTTCTCCATTGGCACAGTAATCTGAGCATATCCTTTGATAAATTTCTTCTAATAGCCAGTATGCCCTAGCCCAGTGCGCAGTTGTTTGACTGAAGTAGGAGGCGGTAAGTCGACTATAATTGCAATTTTTGATGAATGAACCAACAATCCTTGCTTGCACACAATATGTCCTAATAATACTCCAAATGGTGAGAAGAAGATGCACTTATTCAAATTTAAAGCAATTTGACACTGCTTTCATTTTTCCAAAATTAGTCTTAGACATTCAATATGATTTTTCAGCAAACTAAAAACAATCCAGTCATCAAAATAGGCTTCTAAAAACTTATGCAAAAATTCTTTGAATGCTTCAACCACCACCCTGGAGAAGATGGTTGGGGCATTCTTAAGTCCAAATGGCATCACTGTGTATTGGTAGGATCCCCATTCTTTGGAAAATGTGGTCTTGTGGCGGTCCTCCTTGGCAATCCGGATCTGATGGTATCCTGAAAACCCATCTGTAAAAGAATATACCTCCTGGCCTCCCACATTATCCAACACTTCGTCTGTAAATGGTGTAGGGAAAGGATCATGCAAACAAGCATCATTATTCTTCCTGAGATCTACACAGATCCTAATCTCACATGTCTTCTTGTCTTGCACCACCATAGGGCTGATCCGTTCCGACTCTTCGACGGGTTCAATAATCCTCGCTTCTAACATTATGTCGAGCTCAATCTTCATTTTTTCCTTATATTTTAGGTTCAATCTGTAGGGTCTTTGCTTGACTGGCTTCACATCTGGTTTCAAAGGTATTCTCATCTCTCCCATAGGTCCTTTCATACCCTTCATATCAGTGAACTTGGTCAGAAACAAGTCTTGATACTCGTGCAATAATTCTGTAATTTTGTCAATGTTAGCAGCATCCCAATAATCTTCGACATTGGCAAGCTTCGATGTCTCCTCTATCCCAATATTGAATTTATTTATCTTTATCGACTGTCCAATGAATAGAAACTCAACTCCTGGTCCTTCCACATCCCCATGGCCTTCTGTCTCAGCAATGTTTACCTTCCTCAGATCATCATCTGCATCGGCATTAATGTTGTAACATCCTTGTAGTTTATGGAATAGCACAGTCCATTCGTCCTCTTCTTGTTCCAAAGGGAGGCTAGATGCCTCCTTAAATACTTTCTACCTCACAATCTTTAGTTCTTGATCTACTGAAGGAAATTCACTTTCAAACAAAAGGGTGGTTACAAAATTCTGAAGCATACCTTCCCAATCTGCAGTGATGAGGCACAACTCTGTTTGAAGGTACTAGTTAATAGGGGTCGTGTCCAGCGTGTTAATGAATCTGTGTACCCATTGTTCTTGAGTAATGTCACTCTAGGCTCCTTCGCAGCTTCACACATGGTCCTTTGGGCATCTTCGACCTGTGTACCTCACTTCGCAGCTTCCTACTTGTGCTGAGAACCACACTGTCATCAAGGTTCGACATTGTGTCCAATCTGTAATATTACTTTTGTGCATCCCCCACCATCTTGTTGGTGTAGCTTTCAGGGCCTCATCCATAGCCAACATCCTCTATTGTGCTGGTACACTCGTTTCAAAATATGAGAGGAAGGCTTCTAGAGGGTTCAGACCATCAAAGGTAGGCAAGTTCCTTATTGTTGTACCAATCCAGAGAACTTCTCTGGTCAATCGAGCACATCTCCTTGTGGATACTTCATACATTTGGTTCTGCCAGTTCTCTAGTGCTTCTTCTGAATCTGATGAACACACACTATCACTTCAGCAACTTATATTTCCATCGGCAGTAGGGTTGATATAATCCTGCTGTCTGGCTGTTAATTTATATATGTTTTCTAGCTCATATGCATGGTCTTCTTCTCTGATGGGCTCTGTATATCGTGGACCCTCATCTGGATCTAAGGGTGCAATGACCCTAAGGACAACTCTTTCAAATGTCATGCGTATTTTCTTTAAATCAACAACAATAGAATTGTCGAAGGCCCAATCAATTCCTAGCAATGCAGGGTAAGGGTAGCTATCATCAACAATTTCAATTACCTCAAAATCTGTAAAGGTCCTAACTCTGTCGATGTCCACAGGGGCATGCTCCAATCGTCCAAATGGGCTAATAGCTCACCGATTAGCCATTCTAATCCTGATAGGGGAATAGATCAACTTCAGTTTTCCCATTAGTGCCCAAGTTTGCTTCGTCATGACATTGACCTCTGACCCTAAGTCGAGGACCACATAGTCTATATCATACTCTCCTATTTGAGAATTCAAATGTAATTCTTTGTTTGTTCTTCTCTTCTTACCAATCTGGTGTACTGCCCTGTTTAGTAAGGGGTCTACCTCTCCTAGTTCATACTACCTGATTAGGTTCTGTAACTCTTGCACAACATTCTCATCCCGAATTAACTTAAGACAAGCGTACAAAAATTCGATGAGTTTACTTACCTCTTTTCCTTCTTCCGGTGAAGCCGATTGATTAAATGCTTGAGGCATTCCATACTCTTTTATTTCTGGTCGCATTTTAGATGAGGATCCTTGGTCCCCCTTGAACTCCTGTCTTGCTTCCTCGAATATTTGTCTTTCTTTCCTTGCATCAAAAGCTTGAGTATTCTCCACAACGTTCCTGATACCTCACTCTTCTGCGATCTTTCTTTGGATTGTTCTATCTTCTCCTATAGCAACGCCTCCTCGAATAATAATAAGGACTCTAGGGTCTGTTCCGCATGGTTCGACATATATCAGTTGCACTTGTGGGTCCTACTGGGGTCCTCGTCTTTCCTGAAGCTTAGCCAGCAACACAGGGCATTCTTCTATGACATGCTTGAAAGAGTTACAATAACTGTAGGTTGTGCAAGGATTATGACAGTCCCTTGCCAAGTGTCCTGGCTGTGATCAGTTATAACATATTATTTGTCCTCGGCCTCGACCCATACCTCCTCCTCCTCCTCTTCCTCTGTATCCACCACGAGTATTGAAGTTTCCTCTCCTCGGAGAGTTGTACTGCAGAGTGTTTCCTTCTTGTTGTACTTCGTCTTGAATCTTGTATATGTCCCTCGACCTTACATGCATGAGATGGTAAGCTCTACAATATTGATCATCATGCCCCACTGATTTATAGAATGTGCAATACAAGTTTGTGGGTGTCTGAACATACTTCTACATGTAATAACTCTCACCCGGGCGATGCCTATTTCTGCATACCTCGCACCAGGGCAGGGTAACTTGCTTCAAGAGGATCGACGCTCCTGAGGCCAAATACTCATGAAGTAAGGGAAAATGTTCCTTATCATGACCTTCAGATATGCATCTTACACACCATATATCTTCTCTTTTGTCCTTTTTCATATCCTCGACCTGCAGAGACAAACTAGTCAGCTGGCTCAAGATTTGGCTCATGCCTGAGCTAGATTCTCCCATAGGTGTTGATTCAAGCTTCATGGCGATATCCAAAGATTATTCCTGTGATGCAATCTTCTACTGTATCAGAGGCACTCTGATGTGTGGTAAAAACACCACGATGAACCATTCTTTATTCTGTTCATCGGGGATCTGAAAAGTTAATCGACTTGTTAGGGTCTTGAATCTTTGGTCGAACTCCCAAACAGGTTCTGCTACCTTTTGTTTGATCTCTTTTATCTCTGTAATATATTGTGACTCCAACTTAGGTTTCTTAAACTCTGTAATCAACACATTCTTGATCTCGTTCAGTGGCTTAGGCTGTGCTAGTCCTTGGACAAGTTTCATGTACCAACTCAGCGTGTGGTCCCTTAGCGTAGTGCTGAACTGGGTTCTCTTGATGGCTTCATTGGTGATACTTTTAATATTCCACACGGCTTCACACATGAACCAGTGTTGATTGGGATCCTCAGATCCATCTCCCCTGAAGATAGGGAGCCTCGTCTCATCTGCCATAGAGTTCCCTAGGCTTCTTGTTTGAGTATAGGTTGAGTTGCTAGTAACAACACTCTGAAGACTCTGGTGGTTCTGGATATTCTAGCTGCTTGGTGCTATTGAAACAACATGAGGGTTAATGTTACTTACTTCAGTAATCTGCGCAGTTCCTGAGGTTTCTGGCTCGCTTTGACGAAGTTCTTCAACTTCCCCTTCTTATGTTTTGGTGGGTTCTGAATGTTCTTCGTCAATTAGATCTACCTCTTCTCCACTATAGAAACCCTCTTCTCCATAGTTTTTCTTAAATAAGTTCTCAAGGTGAACCCCTCTGAATACTCTTCCACTACGCGTATGTCCAGCTTTTGTGTCACTGTCGCTGTCTAAATTTTTGAACATTAGCCTTTTCAGGTCCAACCAATCTACTGTATCTTCAAGACGTTCTTTTCATGCAACAACATCTTGATTCTCAGTTTCAGAAAGTGTAAAAAATTTCCTCTGGGTCCTTTGAAAAAGTATCTCTCAACTTGGCTATATGATTCTACCCTATCAACAACAAATTCGGTGATATACCTTCCAATGGTACTATCAAACCAATGATCTACTACTCTAGATACAACGTTGTCAACTCTCTTGACCTTCTGGATTAGTGTTGGTGTCCAAACCATAGGAGGTCTAGATCTGATCTCAAACTGGGTATCGACTAACCTAGCCAACCACTCAAACAACTTTTGGTGGATTCCTCCAAAGAAGATCTCGTGAATGTCGATGAAGATGTATCTTTGTAGCCAATCTTCAATACTTAGTTTAGGGTTCTTCGATGGGAACCACCTTGACATTCCCTTAAAAATATTCTTGTCCCAACAACGGAACCATTTGTTGGCATAGGGGCAGACCCAGGGTTCACTCCAAGAGTGCACCAACAAGCCCTAGCTACTGGCCCTTTCGACAACACCTGCGAAGGAGATGTAGTCTCACCCGAAGCAACTAAGAGGGGGGTTGCAGGACATAGATGTCTACAACCAAGGGAATATCAAGTGGAACTAATACAATGATAATGCATCATTCATATATCTCTTATCAGCTACATCTACTCTGCGTAGCTATAAATCTGATCTAGCACAATAATGCAAATAACAATATAACAATGACAGAGATTCAGACATCAATCACACATACGACACAAAATATACGTGGTTCACCCTCTCTCTAGGGCTACGTCCACATAACTATGCTTATGATATATTAAGATAAATCTTACAGTTTCGATCTACGCTCTTAGTCAACATATATTCTCTCTTCTTCTCTCTGTCTCCCACCTTCCTGCGCACCCAGCTGCAAGACTTGATCTTCGCACCTAGCTGAAGATCTTACAATACCAGAAGGCTCTCACTCCCAACACTCCTCTCTCTCATAGTACAATAATATCTCAACCAACAACAATCAATATCAATACCCAACACTAGTACCGACCCGACCTAGGTCCTCTTGACCTCTATTTATACATTATAGTCCCTCACCGACAACCTTAGGTCGAAAGCTAGGTGTCAAAACCCTAATTACCCAAAACCCTAGGTGTCTGAAACCTTAGGTCAACTTGACCCACCTTTTCAAGGCTTCACTAACTTGTCTTTTCTCCCTTCTCGTGCAATGCTCCCAACCATCCAATGGTGGCTTTCTCTGCTTGCTGAGTTGTCCTCAATCCATATTTCTTGTTGATCTGTCATCCTCGATCTCCTCATCCAACGACTTGATTTTCCATACTTCACTCTGACTTTTCTTCTCTTTTGCTTACTTTGACCCAGTGACAGTGACTGTGTCTCCCACACAGTTTGCATTTGACCTTTTCTTCCTCGATCTTTGCTTCCTTCCATAACCAAGGGCTAACAACAATGTTATTATATTCCTGTAATTGTTCGGCTGGGTTCTTAGACTTCCCATAAGTAGATTTGAACCAATAAACTAACTCCTCCTAAGTGGAAAGAATCTTAGGAGGAATATCAAAGAAATTTGCTGCTCTTTCCCTTCAATGGAATTAAGAAATAAGCACATACAAGTGTCATTGTCATTGGTTCCTATGTTGTGACAGGAATTAGAAAATGCCACCTAGTGTTCATTCGTAGTGACCGTGTTATTTCCTGAAAACCTATGGAGATTTTCTTTGAGTTTTGGAAGTGGACAAGTAGTAGGTTATAGGTTTAGAGGAGAGGATACATGCCACATAATAGTAGTAGCATATTCTTTGAATTGAAAGAGTCTGTACTTCTTTATGACCTTAGTGGGGTTGGTAGTAGATTGGACAAGGACTTTATGACTATACAAGCTACCAATCACTGATGAGGCTGAAGATTGAGATGAAGAAGCACCTCCAGTGCCACCAGAGCCACCCATAGATGCCATCTTGTGAATGATAGGTAAGGGAGAGAAAGAGGATTTGGCCGAAACAAACAAATTTCTCCTCAGAGTACCTTGTTGGGTTGATAAAACAACGTTTCTTTTTCCTATTTCAACAATAGGGTTGATATCAGGTGATAAACCTCTTCTTCTCCTAGAGATGCGAGGGTTTAAGGACATGAAAAGAAGATAAAAAAATTAGGAAAAATAAAGCTATGGTTGATTCCTAGGTTGTCTTTTCCTGGCTTCCCAGCGTTCTGGGACACTTATGTCTTGTTCAATCACTGCTCATGAGCGTTCAAATGTAGCTCAGGTGTTAGCGATTTCTAAGATGGTATTGAATAAGGTTAAAGTAATGTTGGTCTGATCTTTAAGACTGGGCTCAATATTGGGCTGCCTTGTAACATGTACTGTCACGAATGAAAGAAAACAATCAAAGAATTGAAAGCACAAATATATTTTTTTCAATGATAATCATGCATACAATCAACTAGAGAGATATGGAAGATCTCCCCAGTATGGTTGCCAAATAAATGTTGAGGAAAATATATGAATTATCTTACTCAAGAATTTTCGAATCTTGCCTGGCTAAGATAAGATAATCGGGAATATCACCCTATGTTTTATAGCCTCAAAAATATTTTCCCAATCCACAAGTATTAATTACAAGTGTTTAGGTTGTTTTTTTATGAAAAGAATGTTGTAAAATAACATAAAATTTTATATAATTTTATGAAAATACATAGATTACATAAAATAAATGTGGAGATCAAAAACAAAAGTAACCAAGTCATAGATACACACAAATGAGATAGAATATCAATCTTCTTTATTTCATTCCAAGATATCAAAAGTATCTTTCTCTTTACAAAATCCCTATGAGGGCATGGACCAAAATCTAATTTAGATATCCCCGATGAAAACCATACAAAAGGACTCTGACAAGAAGTAAAAAATGAACTTTATAATCTGGATCGACTTGCCACAGACTGCTACCAATTCGACTCTACACAATATCCTTTATCAGCTGTGAAACTTAATCCATAAACAAACAAGTATACACAGATTATCAAAGATAGATCAACACCTTTAAAATAAGCATCTGAATGATTTGGTTCAGTTCTAAACCTTGATGTCTACAATAGGACCTTGCTGTAAAAAAGAGAATTAGGCTCTGAATGAACTCAATAATGAATGACAACTGAAACTATCTCATGAAAACAAAGGAACAAACCTTACTATTTATTTCTCCTTCTATTCTCCACTTATTGTTCCTTCTCATTTGGATTTTATGCATTCCAAATAAGTTGAAGTAGTTCAACTACTTTCTTTAGTTAAGTTAATTAAACTTACTTAATTTTAGTTTAGAATAAATAATAATAATAATATTTAAGGGTCTTTATTTAATAATAACTAAGTAGGTGGTACCCCTTGTGACTCCCTTCTTTTATTCTTTACAAAAATAAAACACAATTAGATAATCATTTAAACACATGCCTCCTTGCAGCTCCCATAAATATTTCCAAAATTTGAATATTAAATACCAGAAATAATTCAAATCATATCCAAAATATGTAAATATCCACATTATCCAAAAAATAGCTTGTTGTCCAAAACTTTCTGCAGACCACTGTCTTCAATAACCCAATCATAAACACATAAATTAAAATCCATACTTGCCACTTTGAGAGGCAATATTTCTTCTATCATGGATGTTCCCTTTGGACTTCCCAGAAGTATCATTTCTTTGATTTGAACATTGAGGCTTAATCTCACTAATAATATGGGAACAATCATCCTTCAGATGCATACGGGAGGACACTGATTTTGAAGAGTCATTTGAAGGAGTGGAAGGGGAGCCAACAACTTTAGCTTTATCTTTCACATGGGGGACATCGGTTTTAAGATGTTTGCTAGCATGAGAGGATTGAATAGGTGAATGCACAGGGGAAATTTGAACATTAGGGTTTACAGGCGGTGGAGGGGGTAATGACAAATTGGGTCAGCCACGATGGTGAGAGACTGCTGGATTGACAATCTCTTTCCATCCATCATATGCATGAACTTCTTGTTGCAAGGACACATGCAGAGGCACATGAATACCCACGATATTTTGAGGCTGGAAGGGAGGTCTCTCTGGTCGGGGTTTAACTATCCCTTGCCTAATCCAATTGAAGAATCCAACTTCAAACAACTGGTTCAACTCCCAGGGGTCAACATCAAAATGAATTGAGAATCTAGGCCTTCTAGGCCCTTTATTCCAGTTACCTCTTCCTCTATTGTTTCTGCCATGGCCGCCCCTGCTGAAGAAATTCATCGTGTATGCAACAATTCATTAGTAACTAGCCCTTAACATACCATATATGACATTCCGTTTGCATGAAACAAAGTTTGGCTCATAAATTGACATGAGACCCGTGCGAATCAATCCATAATAAATTATTTAATAATTTCCAAGTGAGCAAGGGGTGGATAGGGTTCATGGGATATCTGGAGGGATTGTAATAAACGAAAAAGTGGTAGCATGACATGGGACAAATACACAAGTACTTCTCAACAATTCATTAAATAGTTTAATTGTGCAATCAATACCAAAAATATCAACTGCCACCTATTTATGTGTCATATCTTTTGTCACTGTTATACAAAGCTTTTAAATTATTTTATAGAACATGGCATGTAAAAAGGAAATTGGGATTATGAGGGGGTTATAATGAGCAAAAAAATGGTAGTATGAGAGGGAATAAAATATGGATATTGTTCATAAAAATAAATCAAATCAAACAACAACCATAACTCTGTTCAGGCCTCATAATCCAATAAGCATTCACCTTTGAAACCAAAACCATTTAACTATCCCTTATTTACAGAATGCTTGCTGACTTCAAATAAAAGATTATTCATATGCCCAAAATACTTTAATTATAGCAGCCATTGCATCTATACAATATCCATAATAACAATCATAATAACATCATTTCCAATTCCATAACAACATTATAACCCTTTGAGCCACAATGTTTCATATTCCAATTCTAAACCCCTTTTCCTTTCAAGACCAAATAGAAATATGCACAATGATTCCAACCATCCACATCCAATATTTATTCCTTAAACTCAAATAAGAATAAGCCCAGTATTATCCACCAACTGTCGACTTTCCAACACTATTTGACACAATCCACTGTCATTAAAACTCATAATCAGGCCCCGATTCAATCACACACAGACGTTTATCAACGTAAGTCTTGATTCAAAATAACATTCAATTAATAACATGCAACTCTGAGCCTAATATTCATGTACAAAATTCTTTTAAAAGAAATGTCCAATAAGAGATAGAGCCAAATAATGTCCGAGGAGAAACAAAACCAAGTCGTGCTCAATAGACCAATCACACAAAGATGTTTCTTTTACTCTTGACAAGATTGAAACGAGACCAATATTGTGTTAGGGTTTAACGTAGTAAATGAAAGCAAGAACAAATAGCTTGATGAAATGAATAATTCTTCAGGGATGCAGATAACCTATGCCTTTTTTTAAATTTTTTTATCATAGAGAGATAACAACAGATAGCTCAATCAAAGGATAGTCTTTGAAGACACAAACAACTCGTGCCTTTTAAAAATCACCACAGACACATAGCCTTTAACCAAAATTGACAATGAGGGTTACAAAAAAATGACAATGAGCTGCCTCCAATGGAGAACGACAGAAGAAAACTCTTACAAAGACTGTGGAAATAAATCTTGAGCACAACCCATGGCTAACCAAACATATATACAAGCTTCCATTTAAAATTCTAGGTAATGCTAAAAACCCGACTATGCAATGCTTCCAACAACAACTATAATGAGGGAACACCATGATACAATACATCTGGGGGCTCAGACAAGACATGGAAAGCAATACTCCCACTCTTTAGTAGTTCGCATTGCAACCCAGTGAAACAAAACATATCAAATAGATAGACGAAAAGGGATGACAAAATTAACACCAAGATTGGTTGTAAAACCAATGCGCCAAAACTTAGAGCTTGCTAAACCATAATCCTTATTTTCCACAGAGAACCAGACCAAAAACCCCAAGCTGATCGAACATGTTTCAATCAATAAACCAATGCAAAAGGCTACACACAACAAAGAATATCCATTCCTCTTCTTCAAAAAGCCAACAATCTAGAGTATTCACAAAAGAAACTATAAGCACAACATTGATACACAATCAAAAACTTAAGGAAAACACAAATCTCAAGCAATTCCGAGCAAAAATTTATTTATAACATAGATGAATCATCATGGATGGAAAATAAAGGAACCATACCTGGAAATCTTTCTCGAGGGGAAGAGTTAGACTTTTTCCTTCTGTTAGAACCAAAAATCGCGGAGCATCAACAACCACCAGAACGAAAAACCAAATGCAAGTATGGCTAGGGTGACGGGCTCGAGGGTTGTTTGAGTGATGTGCAGGAAATGCACGTCGCTTCCTTCCCCAACCCCATTCAATTCAATGTACAGTTCAGCCAATCCACCATAACATCAACCATTAATTCAAACAAATATCCCATTGCTATATCAATTACATAGTGTGCCACCTTTAGTCATGTTAAAATATTTTAACAACAACCATATGCTATAACGCTACCATATATGCCTCACACATAACCTTTAATAAAAGCGCATAACACTAGCAAAAATGTCTATATACTTTTCTTTTGTCACTATCACATGTAACCTTCAGGCTTGTACATAGTCTTTTTTTCTTTTTGTTTAAGCTCCCACACCATCCTTTTACATAAAATCATATGTAAAATAATCAATCGATGTTTAATACATAAACATAGAACCTATAAAAAAAAATAATCCTTTTATCCATAGTACAACCATAAGTTGCGAGTGACCATCAAAACCATCTAGCCATACCACAATTATCTAATCATCTTATGTCGCCATAATGATTAGAACCATTCCTTGAATCATCAACTATAGAAGACTATGCTGACATAATTATAAAAACAAACAAAAATATAAGTGCAACACATCCATCATAGTGTCACTAGTCTACAAGGGGGTCCCACCTGCTAGTTTATTATTATTATGAATAAATAATAGAGCTTGGCAATCATTTGTGAGCAATATTCATCGTTGCAATTTTAAGTGTCAAAAATGTGTATGGAGTAGTCTTTTGCCTTTCTATAACACACTTCTTACAGAATTATTCGAATTCATTTCCGCATAATTATCCACCATTATCCGTCCTCAATACATTTATTTTATTCTTTGTCTGATTTTCTACCAGAGGCTTAAACTCTTTAAGTTTATCAAATACCTCATATTTCTTTCTAAGAAAATAAATCCATGTGTTCCTTGAGAAATCATATATTAATGAAACATAATACACATATTTACCTAGTGATGGAACATGCACAGATCCAAACACATCACTGTGTATCAAATCTAAGATCCCCTTTGCTCTTGTAGAACCAGATAAGAATATTACTCAATTATGTTTACCATATATGCAATGTTCACAGAAATCAAAATCCAGAGTGCAATTAGACATACTTTCAACCATACTTTTACCATGTAGTGTTTGAAGGCCCTTTTCTCTAATATGCCCCAGTCTTTGATGCCGCATCATGGTCTTCTTTCCAGGGACAATATTGGTCTTGTATTCTTTATTTATTTGCTCAATGAAAACAAAACTATTACACCCATTAGTATAAGTGCTTCCCAACAACTTGTAGATAGTTCCACACTGAACTCCCCTCATCAACACCATTGCTCCTCGTACCATTTTGCAAGTTCCCTTTCCCAGTGCAGTATCCACACTTACATCATCCAACTTGCTTACATATATTAGGATCCTGGCTAGTTTTGGAATGTGCAGAACCCTAGGGAGAGTTCTAATCCTTCCATCTTTTAGCATCAACTTAACCCTTCCACATCCCATGATTTTGGTTGTTGAGTCATCTCCTAGGAATACATCACCACCATCGTATTTTTCATATTCACAAAACCACTCCCTGTGAGGAATTATATGATATGACGCACATGAGTCAATCAACCATACACCATGGTCTTCATGCATACCTGTAGATGCTAGGTAAACATCACCTCCTTCTTCAATGGAGGTTTTCGCCTCTGTGGAAGAGGCATTATCATATCCCTTTGGTTTATCAACCTTCTTATAATTGAAATCTTTCTTATAATGCCCTTCTTTACCACACTTCCAACATTTCCTCAAATATTTTCCTAGAGACTTAGATCTAACTTTATATTTAGATCTCCCCCTCGAACACTTACCAAGATTTCTATCTTGGGTATGACCTCTTATAAATAAAGTATCTGTGCTATGACCATCCATGCTTTTCTGCCTCATCTCTTCAAAGCACAAGGATGCAACTACATCCTCATACTTCAATATAGATTGAGTGGTACTACCAATTGCTACAACCAGATTATCCCAAGAGTCTGACAAATAACATAACAAAGTAATACACTTATCATCTTCTGCAATTGTAATATTAATAGAGGCAAGTTGAATTACCAGAGTATTGAAGGCATTTAGATGTTCTATCACATAATCTTCATCTTCCATCCTAAGATGATACTTCTTTCGAATAAACAACTTGTTTACCAGGTACTTTGATTGATATAAATTCCCTAAATTGTTCCATAGTTCGTTGGTTGTAGATTTTCCCGAGACATTCAACGACACCGAATCTTCCAAGCAGAGTAGAATAATACTCCTTTCTCTTCTCTCCAACTTCTCCCAATCTTCCTTCGACATACCAGTAGGTTGTGTACTAGTAGTTTGTGTACCAGAAGATTGTGTAGCAATAGATTGTGTGCCAGTAGACTACATACCAATAGGCTATGTACCATGATTCACAATGATCCATTGTTCTTTGTCTACAAGAAGGTCATCCATATTGAGCTTCCATAGCTCAAAGTTTTTACCATTGAACTTCTCTATCTTGATTCTAGAAGAGCTCGCAATTCCTCTTCCTACGCTCAAATCACCACTGCAAAAGCTCCCACTGAACCCAGGTTTATCACAGACCCAAGATAAACTTGATATATCAAGACCGAGCCAAACCCTCAACAACAAAGGCGTCCCCCTGAAGCCAAAAATGGTTATGATACCACATGTAAGTTTTAAACCTGTGAAGTAAAGCAATGCATACATATTCTTAAGAAAAACAAAAATTAATCAATGAATCATACACACAATACACATAGATTTACGTTAGAAACCCTTAACTAGGAGAAAACCAACCTTCCTTGGTGTTGCACCTTTCAACTCTTCATTGTATTAATTTCACCATTCAAAATACAATATATACAATATTTTAGGTATTTTGTAGCTACCAAAACCCCAATCCCTCAATCCGGGATTAATTTAGAAAACCACTAAAAATAACAAAATCCACTAAAATAGAAAAATAATATAAAACATACTAGCCCATACTATAAAATAGAAAAATCTGCTAAAATAGAAAAGTAATATAATCGTCAAACGTAGTTGTTGAATCTGAAGCGCCCACACACACACATGCAAAGAATATAACACATACCCAAAAAGATTCCTGCATCGCTTCATTACGTATCTTTGGAACTCCTTCAAGTTCTCTCACATTGATTACAACACGTCTAGATTTTACTGATAATTCATTTATCTCATTGAATTTATGTTATGTATGCAAGTGTAGTTTAATAATTGTTCATTGAATTTTGCAGGATCAATATTCATGATCGAGTTCAAATACTCAAGATATTCCCGTGGTCTCAAAATTATGCAAGCTCCTATCAAGAGAAAGATATCACAAACAGATGTTTGATGGAAATAGACATCTTCTTTACCCTACCAATCTTAACATGCCATCTTCGAGCAACCATCCTGGGTCAACGATATTACACCATGAATTTGATCTCTTTTATGTAGACAACCCCGTAGGGCATAAGAAAAATATGTTTGAGTAATTGTATTTTTGGATTTTCAATGGAACTAATGTAAATGTATTTCTTAATTCAACATTTGTTTTATAAAGGGGTCAGTTTCATGTTTATTATTGGGAAGAAAATGTCCATGCTTCTAATAAGTGTTTGGTATAATGTTTGAACATATTAAAATAATTGTGTTACTAATATTATCAATGTATTGTTCAATATTTTTACAATCAGGATTTTGATAACGAGCAACCTATCTACCATCCACCATTGCACCCCACTACGATGTCAAGTCACGAGCTTGCTGCTAAACGAAAAGAGCTCGAAGAGGAAGCATAACAAGAATGGTTGAAATAAGCACCTATTCAATTCCCACTATGTCCCGAGTCACCAATTCAAAACCTCGACAATAACACTAGTTCTTCACACGTTGGGGATGAAAGCAATGATATAGAGGTTGGCATGGATGATTTATTGTGGGACACCGAGGCCATGGAGGGAATGTTTTTAGATGCATTCCAACAAAATGAACTAGGGGATGATTTTGATGTCATAGATACCTTCTATGAAAACTTGAAATCTGCTTCCACCACTCCTCTATTTAGTCCAGTACATGATTCTGCAAGGTCTACCCATCTAGGGACAACAATGTTACTATACAACTTGAAATCAATGTATGGTATGTCAAACACATGTTTCACGACATTTTTGAGGTAACTAACCATTAAGTCCCCTAAATTTTTAAGGAATGTTGTCACATAATTATTGAAGAAAAGGGTTGGTTTTATTCATGTTTAATGGAAATGTATTTTATTTCCCACTAATTGCAGGTTATTAAAAAATAAGGTACTTCTGAGTGATAATCACTTGCTTGATAGATTCACAGAGGCAAAGCAAACGCTGAAAATGTTGGGTGTTGAGTACATATCATACCATGCATGTTCGAATGCTTGTATTCTATACGGAAACAAATATGTGGACAAAGACGTATGTCCAAAATGTGGGCATGACAAGTACCATAAATTAAAAAACAAAGGTAAGACACATGGTCCTCCTCATAAGATATTGAGGCACATGCCTATAATTCCAATGATTCAAACGCTCTTTCGTTGCAAATGATTATCCATGTTGCAGGGGTGGCATGTCTCACATAGAAGTGATCTAGGAGTTATGTGAATCCCAACAAATTCAATAGCCATGAAGAATATAAAGGATACATGGCCCGATAAATTCAAGGATGAAGTATGGAGCGTCCAATTGAGCATAGTTATGGATGGAATTAACCCGTGTTCCCTCCAAAACACCAACTATTATGTTTTTCTAGTGGTAGTGATCAATAACAATACCCCTATCATCAAGTTCAACCCTTCATTCTTGATGATTGTTATGAACTCAACATAATCCTTAATAAAAGAGTTTGTCTTGCCAACCAAGGGGCCTAGAATCTTCACCACATATTTTGCTAGTTGATAAGTAGGAGAACATAGAGTGTTGAAGATTGGTTTGAGGGGGATTCCTTCTTTATGAATTTTTGGAAGCCCATAGATCCTTGGAGTTATCTCACAACCAGGAAGCAGAGGTTTGTTGGTTAATTAATTTAAGTTGGAGTCCTTTATAACCTTTTTAACCTCCCTAGTAATTCTGGCTATTGGGTTACCGACTAGTCTCTTGTAGTTGCCACTCAACGTGACGTGCTCAATCATCTTTGTTTAATAGTCCTCACTATTCATGATAACAATGGAACCTCCTTTGTTTGCTTTTAGTGTTACTAAGTTTGTCCCATCGTGCCAAACATCAACTCATTAGAAATTGGGTTTTAGTCACTTCATTGATTTATGATTTTTAATTATATCTTTCATTTATAATGAGAATCGATCAATCAAGGTTGTGATATAAGATTATTTGTACCCTATCAAAGTGTCGTAATTGCTTCCATATCCATAGTGATTTCCTCTTGCCTCTCACGAGTTTGAAGATAATCATACGGATGTTTCACATTATTACCATTAATGACAAGAGGAAATGCAAACCTTGGTGTACAATGTAGAGCATTTGTTGAATCACATTTGTATTCAACTTTTAAGCATGCCCAAGGTTTGTTGGTGGACACGTATCATTAGAAGATGGATGGAATTAAAGTTTTATGGTTCCATATTTTAAATTTGATTGATTTTATTTTCAGGAAAATGACAATGTGTCTAGAGGATCCAAATCTTACAACAATCAATGACACTAAGTCTCATGTCGAAGGGAATATTGTGGGGAAGCACATAATGCTTATTTCTTAGGAAGAATGGTGTAATATTTGACTAAATAAATGGAAGATGGATACTTGAATGACTATAGCAATATCCTTTTACATAAGTTTTATGACAACTGATATAGTTTAGGTTTAGAGTAGTTTACCAAGATTTTCATATGATTAAATTTAATATTGGTTTTTATTTTTCTTTTTAGTCTAAATTTATTTTAATAAGTCAATTGTTTAGAGGAAGAGTTTTTCCCAAATTGTCAAATAGTTGAACATATGATTTTTTATTTTTTTTTGTCATGCAAGTTGGAAAATGACTCGCCTAACCAACAACTCGAGATTTTTCTCTTTAATGAAAGTAACTTAGGGAAGTGTTAATCTACACTTGGCTCCTCAAATTCATTTGCAACATTTTTAGAATTGATTAACCAACATTGTCACTAACTCAACAACTAATAAGAAATATAGTTTCATTCATGTATTCCCATGTTGGTTTATGATCTAGTCAATATTTGGAGTCATTTTCATGATTATTTTGATAACATCAATAACTGTAATATCTCCTCTTTGTCTCATCAGATTGAATCATTTGAATATTTAGGATTAATAATATCTTTTATGGCAAAAATAAATTGATGCTTTCGTGAGGAATATCAAATGTAATTTCTATAGTTGAAAAATTCAACTTTTTCAAATGTGCAAAGGACTTCCTCTTGAGATCTTATGGGTTTGTGGAATGTTTCATGTGATTGAATTTAAAAATCTATTTTGACTAAACATCCCCATTAACCCATTTTGCTAGGTTTTTGAAATGTTTTTTTTTCTTTCACTAAATGAAAGATAAATTGTTTAGGACACTTGGATTGAAGGATTGTGTTGTGATTTCTTCCACTACATTATTAATTCTCGTAATCTTACTTGTTTTTCCTTCCAAATATTTACCTTGGGAATCTTTCTATTGGACTTTATTTTGAATGATTGACTTATCTTGCCTAATTCTTACTCTTGGTTACCTTCGAGTCTTCATTGAAAATGCTTCTCTAAGGATGTCATGATTTATATTATGTTGTTGGGATTACAAACCTATCTTTCAAGATTAATTATTTTCGTAATGAATAACAAAGTGTGCTCTTGATTTTTCTCTTAGTTCAATATAATCATTTTCTCTATTTTAATTTGTACATAATTTTATTCCCTTATCTGCTTAGTTTGGAAACCATGGCAGAGGGCTTATATTTTTATACCATCCGGGGTGAATGATACAATCAGTGGGTGATCTAGATCAATAATCAAAATGACAATGAATATCTTGGTGAAAAATATCAACGCAGTTTCCGAGTCTGAAAATCCGACATCTTCAAATTCTTATTTCACTAAGATCTTACCCATGGCAATAAGCACAAAGGGGTGAATTCCTCAATTTATCCAATTCTTTTGGGCATTTCAACAATCTGAATTTTTGTCACTATAAAATATCAACTATATTAAAACAAAAGCTTGGTTGGATATTGATTTTCTTAATCACTGTTCATCATAGCCTCATTGATTTTGGTTTCAAGGTTATGTCTTAGTCTTGAAAATATTTCTTAATGGGTCTTCGCTTGTGCGAAAATATTGTTTACTATTTTTTTCCCTTATTCCAATTCTTGAAGCTAGAATAATGATAGCTTTGTGTATATCATTCATACTTTGTTGTTGCCCCAGATTTATCCCTTATTGTTGAGTTCTCTTCTTATTTTTCAGTTGATTTCATTTTATTTTGATCATTGACATTTCTAGTTTTAGGTTTATTTTATTTTCTCTTTTCAATTGGTTTTAGTTTCAACACTTGTTTTATGCTTGTACATATTGATTTCATCTTTCAATTCAAATGTTGGTATGTTCCTTGAGTTGATTTGACTTCTTAGTTTTCGTTGAGGATTAATTTTTAAGTTTGAATGAAGGGCAGATTCAATTATGGGCACATACTAAAGAATTTTTTTACAAGTCATCAGATGCATGGGATGCTCTATCTGAATGAACATTCATGAATTTATTAGTTATGTGTATGTACTAATAATTGTGGCGGAACACATGTGCTCACTGAGCATACCATGATAATCCATAAGTATAAGAAAGTATCAATCTATTCTTTTATTTTAGCCCATCCACTTCATATTAATAAGATGGCCAATATTATGATGGTTTTTGGAAATATTTATGGGTTAAACTCAAATGCATAACACTTACTCAGCAAATCAAAACAACTCTCATATCACCCTGCTTCCTTCACACCCTATTTGCATATGCATATCTATATAAAAAAATATAAAACGGTGAACATATTTTGAAATAAAAATGAAGTTGAAAGCACTATTAATAGCATGAGAAGTACAAGTAACCCATTGAGACTATGGACGTTCGCTGGCAGCACGACTATGCTTGTATGGTACAGAGATAACTTCATCGAAGCTATGGATGCTTGCCGACAATGAAATAATGTTGAGAAAAACAAAGATGAGGAATACACTTATGTAGGTGTTTGTGTGTTTACTTGATGTGAGTGATAAATATAGCAAAACTAACAATGTTGACCATTATGCATTCATAATAATTGATAAACCATTTAAAACATGAATTAAATTATTTAAAAAACATATTTGAGGGAAAGAAAAATGATACTTTACTAAGACCATGGAAAAGTGATAAATTAACTAATAACACTTGAGTAGTGGGCTTTAGATGTGGCCTAAATATATTTGATTCATAGAGCCCATGCTTGATGATGATGCACCCCTTGACATGGTCCTTAAAGAACGTTGATGATGCTCCCCTTTCAGTTCCTAGAGGACATTGGAGTCTTGATGATGAGTTTTGGGTCTTGTGATGACTTGGCATGCCTCCTAACATCTTCCACCACCTCCTGGACTTGGAACATTGCACATGGACCTTGACATGTCACCTTGAGCCCTTGATGACGTCATATACCCCTTTGAGGATGTTAGGGATGGGTTGATGGCATTTCCCTTGATGATGATGGTACACCTCGTTGGAGAGGTCATGGAGCCTTTTTCCATGATTACAACATACTTGGGAGCCAAGATGTTGCATACATGGAGATGATGCACATTGGATGATGAGTTGGCACTTTGTTGATGAGGAGATGTGACCTTCTTGACGAGGAGGCATGGATTTTGACGATACTTTGCACCTTTTGGGGAGACACATGACTTTTGGAGCCTTTGTACCCCATTAGAGGATGACACCACCTTTTTGGAGCCTTCTACACCCACACATGTGGCTTTTTAGGAGGACATTTATATTTTGACATTATCATGTTTTAGCATTGTATCTTTATCTTCGAGGAATTTTGGGCGGTCAACCTAAGACCTATCCATCTTGTATAATGGATTTTTATGTTTTAGAGGCTTCTTAGAAAAGTGGAGCACTTGGTTTCCTCATATATATAAAGGGAGTGCTATCTCATTGTAAATTAGAGAAACTTATTAAGGATTATCACTACTTGTATCTTCTTTACTTCTTTTTCACTATGGATGACTTATGCACCTTCTTTGGGAGATGATTATTTGGATGCTTCTCAAGTTTTATGAACAATTTTCATGGTTAGGTTTTCATGGATGAGCTTTGATTTACTTAGTAAGTGCTATTTCTAAATCTTTGTTGGTTTATCTCTTGAATGTATTAAGTGTTAATGTGTTTATCAAAGTGGTGATAGTGCATGTTACTTTGTACTTCTCTTGAATAATTTTTATCTTGAAACCCTAGGAAGGTTTGTAGTGGACTACCTTCCCTTGTTATCATTGTTTAAAACTTGTTTAGTGGACTACCTTCCCTTGTTATCATTGTTTAAAACTTGTTTAAGGACATACGGAAAATTTCTAGGGTTTGTAGTGGACTACCCTAGGTGTTTTCCTATAGGATAGAGTTATAATGTTTGTAGTGGAATACCCTAGGGTTTTATCCAAGATCTATCTTAAGCTTGTTAAGAGACGTAGAACGATTTCTAGGGTTTGTAGTGGACTACCCTAGGCTTCATTCTATTGGTTAATCCTTAAGGCTTGTAGTGGACTACTTTAGGGTTTACCCAAAGCTTTCTTTTGTCTCCTCAGAAAGCTCGTACTTTGACTCCATATGCCCAACAGGATTGGACACCACTACTCTCTTTCTCTCCTAGCAAGTTCTAAACCCTAATTTCACCCTTTCATTTGCTGTCTTAAGGTTAGATTAGGATTTGTTGCATTTATCTTCATTTTTCAACTATCATTGAGCTTGACGTCTAGGGTTTTATTGGCATCTTTCACCTTGAGATACATCTTGACATCATTTCTTGTATTGCTGCTGTAATTTTCATCCCTTTAGGGCTATTCCATGCCATTTACATTTCAACAAGTGATTGTTACTAAACCCTAATTTTAATTTGCATTTTCGTCCCTAATTTGTTGCATGATTAACTTGTTTCAAGCGCTGATTTATTTTGTTGTTGTAATTTGACATATTGCTAAAGTAATCATCATTAAATACAAGTTTTAAAACAGCCATAGCTTTTCTCTTTATTTGTAGTGTTTGGGGCATCTCTTTGACTTGTTTTGGCTTGGTTAATATCATTAACTGTCCAAGATACTTCACATATACAAATCTAGTAATTGCTTTATCAAACCACCTTGTACTTACCTTGAATACCTTGAATCTAGTGGTAGTGTGTTTGAGTAACCAATATAGGAGGTCGTAGACTTGATCCTTTCTTGCTATAGGATTCCTTGAGGTTGCTAGGGAATTCTCCCTTGTGTTGGATTCATCCTTCACTAAAATGAGGGAAGTTATTTGCTAAGGTGACAGTGGCAACACTTCCAATGTTGCACTTGTCTTGCCCCTCGTGAAAAACATTGTACACAGGTGCTAAATTTTGTGATAACCAATAATGACTTAATTACACCTCCATCCATACTATTCACACCCTCTTGATTTTGATCCTAACTTCATTGCCCAATTGGGTTGACATTGGTCCCTTCTTTTACCCATTTACTTCAAAGAAAATCTTAAATCATCCTTCCTAGGATTTATCGCCTTTGTGCTGGCAAATAATTGGCCTAAAGCAACAGGAAGTTTTGCTATGGTGACATTGGGTCATCTTCCTAACCTAAGTTCCCTTCGGGTTGCACTTGGTTACATGGATTTATAGCATTTGAAATGCAGGTTTTAGAGGTAACACTCTTGTCAAGGTTATTTATACAAGATAGAAACATGGATAAAGTCAACAGGGGCTAAAGGAATGAAAATTGTCAATACAGTTATGCAATTAATAATGTATAGAACCAGTGTGATCCCACTGGAAAGAACTAAGCCATGTTATTAAGGATGCTTAGCAAGTATTGGAACATTTCACTAAACAAGATGGAATGCAAGCTAAAATAACAAAAAATGAAATCCAGATGAAAGACAAGGTAGATAGACTAGGAGGAGAAGAACAAGGAAATAATAAAAAGGATAAATATTCAGAAGTATAATTCACAAAAAAGCCAAATCAAGAACCTTGCAAATTGAAAAGATCATATAATTGTAGAGAGTGTTGTACTAAGTAAACACATATTGCCAAGCTAAGTTATGTATAGTGGTACTATGAAGATCGTGCTAAACTTTCTAACGAGTCCAAAGTTCCTGTATTCAAGTGTGGGCTAGGTAGATGATGGTTACAAAATACGGAAAGAGAGTGTAAGAATCGAGAACTGCTTCATCACCAACATGCTAAACTTAACTTCAACATACATTGGAGGAAAACTTGCATGCATTAATTACTATAGAGTCACTAGAAGACTGTCCATATTCAAGCAAGGAATACTGAACAAGATGACAAAAGACTACATAGTGGAGGACTAAGAGGAAATCTTGGACGAAAAGTGATACTGAAACAAAATGTAAAATCTTGGTTCAGGTTGTAGGTAAAGGACAGCAAATGACCAGTGATGATGGAAATATTGTTTCGTGTGCAAGGGTTTATGAATATGAACTTTCCACCCAAAACAGATAGAAGAATTGGGAGATTTGATAAACTACTTTTGGGGGAAAAGTAATTCACGTCCCATGTGATACAGGACAGATGGAATTCAGAACCTTAATTTTATGTCGATATTCTAGTTCAATGCATTAAACTTTTGCATCCATAGTCAGTAGGATGCACTAGTCTCAGTGTTCATTCAGTGTTCCTAATAATTGCTTAATAAATAACAGTGTTTGTGTTAAAGAATGAGGTGCTATATACAAATTAGTTCATGAGAAAGATAATACTTTCATATTAAAATTCCATATACGTCATCCATGTTTTGAGTGCATTGAAAGTAATATGGTGTGTTTAAAATCTAATAGGTGGAAAACCTTCAAGAGTAAATAGTACATTCAACATGTTTTCTTCACTTATTGCATTTTAAAGGGAAGCGACATAAATTATTACAAGATTTACCACAGGGTCGATAAAAGCCAGAACACAACATCCCGTAAAGGAAGAGAAGATACAAGAGTGAGATGTATTAAATTAGCCAAATATATTTACTACCATATTTTCCACAAAATAAAGTGATCATGCAACAAAATAATAATAACAAATTTCAAGCACCAGATATTTTCAATTCAGTCACTTCTTCACTCTTGAAGAAGCCGAAAACTTAGCAAGATACTGGAGCAACAAAGGGACTTAAATATACATTTGTCAAGGGTAATAAAGATTGATGCAATATACATATTCTGAGCCATAAAGTCTCAATGCCCGTGAGGTGCACATAAAGAGCTTGGCTTAAGCAACAAGTTAAATCAGGGAAATGTGAAAATGCTGTGAAAAGAAATGTGAGGAGCCTTGAACAAGAGCAGGGTATAGTGATTTTCTCTCAAAAAGTAAATCGGTAAGGAGAGGAATAAGGCTGATGACAAGATGGGAAACATGATGGCATAGGGAGAACTTATTATCGGCAAAAGCCACAGCACAAGGCAGGTAAGTTACAAGAAAAGAATGAAGAAGGAACATGACCAGTTTGACGGATATAATCAGCTTTGTGCGTTGTTTTGACAGCCTGCTCACTTATTTTGGCTTCTGCATCTGCGCGCTGCTCTTCTGCTTTGCGCTTTATAGCTTCCAACTTGTTCATTAATCTCTCATGGGCACGAGATTTTATCCTTCCAGTTTTTGCCTGTCATATATGGCAGAGTGTTAAAGTGATTTATAAAAAGAAAAATTCCTTCAAGCTTTTTTGTGCAGAGAGTGATATGAGTTGAATCAAAGAACTTTTGACTTTTAAAAAATGGTATTATTAGGTAAAGTGTTCAACATTTTGTCCTTTAAAGAGAAGGATATCAATCAATAAAAAATATGACACCAATAAGTATACAGGTAATAGCATCACCAAGAAACAATCCCGCCATAAAAAGAGACATACAAGTCTCTAAACAGGAGACACAAACACTTCTACTGAACTGTGCATGTGAATATTATGTTTACTGAACGTCCAAAACAAGTGAGAGGGTGTATGTGCTTCTCAATTATCATAATATTGTCATCTTTACAGAAATGAGTAATTATTAATAAAGAAGTATTATTCATTTTAATAATCAATTTCAATGTATTGCAACATGTGCACTGGACTTCGCACTTATATAATACACTCTTACCCCCCAAAAAATTAGATTTAGCAACCGTGTTAAAAAATCAAGGATATTCCTCACTTATGTTATCAATAATACCTCACAGCTACAAAGCCACTATTAGTTTCAAAATCGACCTCGGAAAGGATCTTACATGACCCAACACATTGTATACAGAATTTAGCACCTTACTTGAGAAGCTAATGTACAAGTTGATGATGACCGACATGAATGCAAACAGAAGCCTTTTCAACTTATGATTAATGTATACTTGTACAAAAGAGGAGGCAAATATCCAATACCTTATAACTTCTCTTGTTTCAATAATGCTTCCATGTTCAGATGGAGAATTGGAAAAAACACAAATATCAGTTCCTATTGACATAAGCAACCAATCACTTCCAAAATTATGTCAGGTGTTGATATGAGCACATAAGACACAAATTAGCAACACTCACACAAGGAAAATACAATAGAAGAATCGACACTACTGTAAACACTAAACATATGTTGTGCACATTATAATAATAAAATAATAATAATCTAATTTTAAGGTCACGGCCAAGCCAGACACCAAATTGGTGTATGAGACCCCCTTGTTTGTGGGACAAGGGACCCCCTCCGCGTAGAGATTTGACTGCTAAAGTCTACGGAGGTATACATACCCTACCCCCCCCTCTGGATTTGAACTTGTAACCTCTTAGGAGGAAACACATGTTCTTAACCATTAGGCCCACATGTAAGAGTAAAAAGATTGATAGGTATAGGTAGGTGAAAAGTTAGAAAGAAGTAGGTGAGGTGTCTGGTGGAATTAGGTAGAGTGGTAGGTAAGATTCATAATTATCTCCTTAATGAGAAAATGTTCTTTTCACCTAACTAATCCTCATAAGTCCCTCCCTGCTTAAAGGAAATCTTCCTCAATTTTGTTGTTGGTACACCCTTTCCAGTGAAGAATGAAATAGTCCTTTGGATTAGTGTATTTGGGGTCTTGGCATGGACCCATGTGTGTTCTGTGGATTACTTGAACTAGTGGTAGAACACTTTGTCAAATGGAAGAGGTTCAAGGAATAAAACTGCTACAGGTTCTCCTTGCTTGAGAAAAAAACCAATAGAAGCTTATTGAAAGTTAGGAAGTGGGAGCACTGATGCAAAATATATTGCTTCCACTATAGAAGGAATGTGAATAGGGGGAATTGCACAAGTAGCGTTGGAATCTAAAGGGTGTAATCTACTTTGCTTCATAGTTGAGGTGCATGGGAGAAAAAGAAGTTGAGTGAATCCTTGATCGAACCAAGATGAGGATCAAGAGGATTGTCTGGTGCGAAAATCTTCCTCCCTGCTTAAGTGTGAAATTCTTGTGAGTTGTTTGGAAAACCATTGAGGGAGTAGATTATTCTGAGGCCAACTCCCAATGACCAAAAGGAGAGATATCCATTGAAGGTTGGAAGAACTGACAAGACTGTGTGGAGATCTCGATGAGTCTCCAATATTGTAGGCCTGTCATCCAGTGGAGTTGTGATAGCTTAATGTGTCTAGTACTTGGGAAACTTGAGAAACTGACAATGAAGTACCTTCCTAGAACGTTGGAGGCACAAGAATAAGTTGTCGCTAATATTGTCTTTGATTATTCTATTCTTCATGCTTGCTTTTGTTTGAAGGAGTATAGTCATATAGGGCAAAGGATGTTAGAGCATGGTGTTGAGCATGGACAAGTGCAAGAGGCATGGACATTGTTGTAAGAGGAGAGGTAAGGAATGTCAAAGGAGCTAAAACCTCTTGATTATAATCTCATTGTTGTTATCACAATCACTGTTGGAACATGGCCATCATGTTGTGCATCTTTTTTTCTTGAAATTTGTTATAGAGTCGCCCTTTCTTAATGCTCAACAAGTTGATGTCTTTGCTCAACGAGTTTCTTGGCCAAGAACTCATTCTACATTCATTTTTGCACTTGCAACTAATAAACAAGGTGTTGGATGAGGTTAGATTATTGTGAAGATTTATTGTTTTTTTAAGTCAAGTTGACTAAGCCAAGAAGGTGAATATTTTCGTTTGGAGTAAAGATCGATAGAAAAATCACAGACAAACACGAAAATATATTGATTTTGACATTTTTGCCAAAAAAATTGAAAGGTTTGAAGATTTTGCAGGTTTGGTCACTTTGCAGGAAGAAGACACAATAAATAGCAACGAGAATTCTATTAGTTTACAAAGATTCTGCATATCTCAAGATTGATTGGGAGAAACAATTTTCCATATAAGTGGCAAAAATCATGTTGAAAATTTGCAAACTCGTGTGGAACTATAGCAAAGAATCTATAGGTTCTGTAGCTGAAATATCCCTGACCCGGTTGATCAAGATATTTGCTATTGCTCTACTGTTCTGGCGTGTAGATCTGATACACTGGGGGTTTCTGGATGCGTTTTAGCTGGGTGATAGAGGTGATCTTCGGTTATAATGTTTGCATGTTGGTTTTTAAGGTTGCATGTCGTTTATTACAAGTGCATGTTGCATAATGAGAGTTTATCGATCATAAAAAGACGCATGCAATAGTGTAGAATGTCAACGGCTTAATATTATGAATAATAATAGTGCATGCATGGAAATACAAATCGCCTACTGAAATATAGAGACTAGTCGTCAGTTAGATCTCATGGATCTGTACTGGAATACAATCAAATAACAAAAGAAATACCTGTGACCGCAAGAAGACAACAAATCTGCTGCATGCACGGATAGATAGACCAAAATGAACGATCCCAGAGGAGCACGGTGACCGCTATCAGCTGGAAAACTCGATCTCAAAACTCCACCGTCAGAATGAACTCGAAACTGCTCCAATCAATGCGCCCTGGCCTCTGCACTGGAAATAATGTCTGGCGGAACTCAGAACGGACCTCTACGGCACTAGATTTGGACCCCTGGGGGGTTTGCGCCCCTCCTTGGGCACTAAATGCGCCCCAAAGGATTCCACCGTTGGAATCTGCCGCTATGTATCTCAAAACGATCGTCTGATGAAATGGGTCGGTAGGGTTTGGCCGGATCTGATGGGAAACCCCTGCATGCAATGCCAAACGTCTGTCCGGGATGACTGCGCCCTAGATGGCTGTATGGGTCGATCTGCAAGATTCCAATGTCGGAATCGGACGATGAATGGCTCAATGGAAGCGCCCTGGCTGGATCTCTACTGGGTCGGAATGGATCTGCAATCGAG
>ML777429.1:0-63229 GCA_009831015.1 Picea engelmannii | reverse complement strand
ATTAGGCTTAATTTATCGTTTAGCCTTAATTCCTCCTTATTCCTCCATCTGGTTCCCTGTTTGTGCCTGACTATAGTCTACGGGAACATATAGACTACCAAGTCACTCCCTGCTGGCCTAATCTTGGGGATGGGACATCACAGGACGTTAGGGCTTTAAAGTTTAAAGCCCTTCTCTCAAAGGCGAGGCACAATATTTTTCCCACTATGGATGCATAGCACTTTAGTTCCTCTCCTTAAGACAAGGTTTCTCCTAAAACTTAGCTTTGACAATCCACCCTATAATCAAGAGTCTACCAATTTGTGTACACACATAAAAGATTGTACTAGAATGAAACAATAACTTACACAAAAAATACCTTCCTATCAAGGCTTGGAGCTAGCTTGTTCACAAGTTCTTCCATTTAGCACTCAATTCCAATCCAAGTTGCAAATGGAGAGAGAAAACCTTTATATAGGTTTTAGTTTTAACTCCTCATACAATAAAATATGATTTATTTTCCTAGATCCACTTTTCTCTCCAAGGAATACAATAGAATAAGACTCTCAACAACTTGCTTACTAAAAGTAGCAAAAAGTTTGTTGAGATCTCAACTTCCTCCACTAAAATATTCTAGGAAAACAAAAATAATATTATCTTCATCTAATTAACTCCAACAACCAAGTCAACAGTGAAAAAATATATGAATTAGTTATACCAACTTCCCAAAATAGCTAATGAGCTAACAATCCTCCTCCATGTGG
This sequence comes from Picea engelmannii, assembly GCA_009831015.1. Taxonomy (NCBI): domain Eukaryota; kingdom Viridiplantae; phylum Streptophyta; class Pinopsida; order Pinales; family Pinaceae; genus Picea; species Picea engelmannii. Next base: position 62,486 of record ML777429.1, on the reverse strand, counting down.
TTACTTTGAAATGTCCACAAAAAGAGATTGATCCATGAATTAACAACAAATGGATGTCATAATATCATCCCATACATTGTATGTCCTTCATTCATAATCCACGATCTTTAGCTTGGCAGTTCCACATGGTAAAACTAATGTCACGTGCACCTTGATGTGGTTAGAATGAACTAAGACATAAGTTTGTGGCCAAGCAATGGATGGCGGCTCAATCCCAAAAAGGATCCACATGATGTATGTCAATCACACAACTCCCTCAAGTGTGACGACGACTTGAATTGGATAAAGGTGGCCCATCAACATGGATCATAGTATGACACCCTCAATTTTAGTTGATGTGGAAGGCCACCTCAAGCGGACTTAGTTTACAGGGGGGTGTTGGAACATGCGATTCCATCGTAAACCTCACCTTATCGGTTCGGTGAGTCAACCAATCCTTTGGGTCAACGACAGACTAAACTATTGGTTGACCACGTCCACTTAGGATCCCAGATCTGTGTTTTATGGACAAGTGCAACCAACTCCACCCGAGATTATTGGTTTCGTCCATGACCAAAACTTATTTATAGACGATCCTTTGATCGATCTATTATCATCATCGAGCTATCTACTCTCGCTCTCGTGGAGTGTGCTTGTGCTTCAGTGTAATGGTGTCTTTAGACACCACCACTGCTCTCAGATCAGTTCTTCTCTCTATTTAATCCCTATTCCAACATAATTTATTTCTTAGCTTCAGATCTGCAGCGTTCTTGTTGTTTTGTAACCATGGTTTTGTAATATTCTTTAAGTGTCCTTAACTTTTGGGTAACAGTTTTTTTATAACCTTCCTCTACAAGATTCCATAGTTTGGCTTTGTGGGGTTTCACAATATCACAACTTGTTAGTTTACCTGTGTAACTCAAACCGTGCTCCAACTACAACATCTCCTCCTTTAGCAGAGGAGGCTTTACAACAGAGTTTCTACAACAGTAGTGTGCCCTTTTGTCCAGAGCCATACAAGCATTGATGAGGGGCACACTTGTCTTTATGGAGGAGAGAGAGAATGGATTAGCATACATGCCAAAAGGATGCATCTGCCCATATTCAGTTTATTTTAGTTATAGTCACTTCTCTATTCAACAGTTCAGTTCTCATTTAGTTTTTCTTTATTTAGTTTAGCATGCACTAAGATAGAGGGTGCAGTTCCCTAGGTAGGTAAGGGCACTATAGGATGACGATTTTTTAGTTGAAGTAAAGGGCATAGATCTATAGGAGGGCGCTCCTTAATTTGGCATACATTTATCCATTTAGGGTGGTGCACTAGGGTTAGGATTTACACTACCAGTAGTGGCATTAATCTGTATGCCTCTAAATTCATTGTACCTCTTTTCTTCTTAGTCTATAAAGGAAAGTATGGAGCACCTCTTTGAGGTTGGAGAGTTTGAGTTTTGAGTTGTAGCTTTCATTTTCTATTCTCATGATTAATAGAGAAAAAAAAGAGGTTGTTTTGTGTTCAGAAAGTTTAATTTATTGTTTTATTTTTACAACAGCCTGTGTTTGTAAGTTAGAGTACTCCCTAGCAGAAATTTTGATTGGTGTTTTCAACATTAACAATCTCTAGGCTCTAGGTCATTTTAGACTACAAAATCTGCTCACCGTGGTTTGATTTTTTTGACATGGTACCAAAGTGTATTCGCTAAAACCTTCCAGGTATATGTTCTCTAAAACCTTCCAGGAATATGTGTATGGATAATGGGGTTGTTACCTGTGAGACAAAGCTATCAAGAGGTTTCATGGGTGAGATGCCCATGATCTCTTCTTGAGAAAATAATAGTGGACCTATGATAAGTTGCTTTTAGGTTGTTCATCTATTTTGTCTAGAAAGGCGTTCTAGCGCGACAATTTGACTACATTCAATATTAGATATGAAGATAGATTGGAAGATCTCTCTAACTTTTCCCTATGGAAGTGTTGGGTATAGACGCTGTCGGAAAAGCATGATCTATGGGACTTCATTAAGAAACTAGTTTTATGGCATAACAATCCCATGTAGTTGGCAGAACATAAGATGAAGATGGCTGAGACCAAGGAAGGCATCCTTGACTTTGTGAAGACCAAGAGAAAGGATCCTTCACATTGTCGAGAAGTCCAAGAGAAAGGACATGTTTGATTCTCTAATCACTCTATATCAATGTGAGAACATCAATCAAAAGATGGCGTTGCAGAATAAGCGTAGAGCCACATGGATGAGAAAGACAAATATTATAGTTACTTGCTTGATGAAGATTACTGAACTCCACGATTAGGTTACAGTAATTAGAGAGAAAGTCAAGGGAGAAGAGTAGTACCTGTAGCATTAAATGGGTTCTATTCTTCTTTACAATCTTATTTGTGGGGTTTGTGCCTCATAAAAGCTTTCCATTTTTGAGAAGCTATGGGAGGATGAGGAGACAAAATTGGAGCGTGTTGTAGGTATGGAGGAGGACAAAATATTTCCCTCATTAGCAATATGAAGAAGGGAAACACGGACCTAAGAAGGGTCATGTTATGCTTGACCAGTGTAACATATGGAAGTAATTGTCACTGTCACCTAAGCAATTATTTCCCTCGTTTTAGTGAAGGATTGAGATCCAACACAAGCAAGGCATCCCTAACGACCTCAAAGAATCCTATAGCAAGTCAAGGCAAGTCTACGACCCCTTATCTTGGTTACTTTGATTGTACCACCAACTATATCAAGGTTCAAGGCTAGGTCAAGGTGGTTTAAACAAGGAAAATTCAATGTGTGTGTGAGGGGTGTTTCTAAGACAATGAAAGATATCCACCACAACAAATGAATCAAATAAATTCCTCGAAACACTAGCTATCAAAGAAAAATAAACGGTTATAATAAAACTTGAATAAAGAGATGATTCACTTAAGCAAATAACAAGTTTATGACAACGTAAATAAAATAGTCCAAAACAAGTAAGAATGAAATGAAAGAGGCATTAAATGCAAGCCAAAATATTATCAACCAATAATCAATGATTGCTGAAATGAAATAACATGAAACTACTTTAACTCAATGCAAGATATCAAGCCTTAATGGCTGAAAACTACAATTACTATGCAGTAAATGATATCTAAGAATGCTTCTAAGTAGAAATGCAATGAAACCCTAGATGTTAGGCTATTTATGATTAAGAGATGAAGTGCAATGCAATTAGACCTAGATTAACACAAGACATCAAAGAGAGAGAGAGAGAGAGAGAGAGAGAGAGAGAGAGAGAGAGTTAGGGTTCTAAGGTCACTTGCAAAAATAATAGACTAGTGTCGTTTAGTTCCTTGGGCATATGGAGTCACTAAATGCAACTTCTATGGAGGATAAAGGCAAGAGAAAAAATCCAAGAGTCAAACCCTAGGGGAGTACACTCACAAGCCCTAGGTTTAAATTATTTAGGAAACAATCTAGGGGACTGCACTCACAAGTCCTAGAGTGTCGTCCTATGTCTTCTAAAGGCCTTTAACAAGAGATCAAAATGGATCTTAGGTTAAAACCCTAGAGTCCACTCACAAGCTCTAGAATTTTAACCAATAAGGATAAGTCTAGGGGAGTCCACTCACAAGTCCTAAAAGTAACCTTATATGCTTCAACAAACTTAAAATGAAGGGAAGGGAGGTCACTTGCATGCCTTCCTAGGGTTTCAAAACAAAATTTATCCAAGGAAAACGAGATAACATGCAAATTATCACCACTTTGATAAAGCATTTACTTAATATACCAAGAATAAACCATCAAACATTTGGAAACACCACTTACTAGTCAAGTCGTTGAGCATGAAAGAAACCCTAGCATGCAATCATCCACAAGAAACATGAAAAAGCATCCACTAGATCAACCTCCAAGAAGTGCGCATAAGTTCTCCACGATGTGTAAGAGAGAAAACAAGAACTAGAGATGATTCTCCACAAGATGAGTTATGATTTACAAATGAGGAAGCACTAGCCTATATATATGAGGAAACCCTAGCGCTTTACTCTAGAAGCCCCTAAACAACATCAAATCCATGATAAAAGGTGGATAGGTCTAGGTCAAACCCCCAAAATGCCTCCAAAATAATGATACAATGCCAAAATATGAAATCGTCCTCTAAAGAAGCCACATGTGAGTGTAGAATGCAAAAAGAGGGCGATGTCACCTCCAAGAGTCACATCTCCTCCCAAAGGGTGCGATGTATCATCAAAATCATTCCTCCTCGTCAAAAATTCAGGTCTCATCATCAATAAGTGCCAACTCATCATCAAAGGATACCAACTCATGCTAGGTTAGCTCAAGTGGGACATCATCTCTAAATGTGCAACATCCAAGGGTAGGGTGTGACATCATGAGGGTAAAGAGCTCCACAACCTCTCCAAAGAGGTTTTCTATCATCATCAATGCTCACGCCATCAAACCCAAGCTCAAATCCTCAAAGGGCACAATGTATATGGTGAGGGGCTTCCTACCCGCTGAGTAGCACATCAAGCCACATTTGCAATGTCCAAGGTCCAGGAGCTCCCGGAGGATGTTCAGAGGCATGCCAAGTCATCAAGAAGTCCAATGCTTCTCATCAAGGGTGCAACATCCTCCCAACAATGTATGATGTCATCATCAAAGTCCTCCAAAGGACCATACCCATGGGGTGCATGACCATCAAGAAAGGTTCACAGAATCAAGTAAGACCAAAATTACAAGATACATGAGCCATTAGAAGCATACAATGTAGGTCACTACTTAATACAAAATCCACATAAGCAATTAACATTAGGTCTCTTCCTAATACTTCACACTAGATCAAGAGTTTATGCAATTTGCTAAGTTTAGGTATGGTAGGAAAATCATAAGACCCTATTAGGTGTGCTCGTACCCAAGTAGAGGAGTAGTCCCCGAGAAACCCTTCAAAGTGCAAGTATAAGTGAATAAGATGGTATGGGGTTTACTTCATGGTTATGGTGTCATTGACATGCAAGGCCACGTGTGGGTTCCTCTCCATGAGCTCCTTTGTAGAGGGCGTGCTTGGTGCTTGAGTTACCCTTTCCTCGATAGTGTGTATATTCCAAATCCATTCTTTCCTTTTGATATTCTTTTATTGCTTAGCAAATCCCCTTTTCAGGTTCATGCATTTATTATTTTTTTATTGGGATCAAGTCCTTTTAATTTGATATGCGTTCAGTGCATTAGGACTAGGGGCGATCGCCTCATAGCGAGGGGGTAGAGCCCAAGATGTTTTTATCTTTTGATTTGTTATTCATATCCCATTGTTCTTTTTCATTTTGAATTTATAAGATGCTCTTAACATTCTTTTCTCCCCAGCTGCATCAAACTTGGCATTCTAGCCCTTCTTCTCATAGGAGGATGAAGGCATGGACCTTTTTGGGATACATGTAATAGCCATTTACATAATATAGACCAATGGAAGGAACCAAGATAGAAAATGTTAGGTATGAAAAGGAATGGTATGTTACCCCTACCAAGGCCTCCCAATAGTACCCCTGTTCGCCAAGAGTGACAACACTTGACTATGACACATATGATGGCCACCAAGGTGAAACAAGGAAAAAATAATAACTTTCGAGCATCATGATCCATTGTCTGACTTCAACCCATGATTCTCACCTAAATGCCTAATGCATTAAATGTGACACTTTATATGAAATAATGACTAATGTACCTCATGAGTGTCGGATCACCATCATCAAATAAACCATACCGATCAAGTGAATAGGCTGAGCTATGATGAGGGGGGAGGCATCTAAGAGGTTGTTGTCTTTGGAGAATGTTGATAATCATCTTCGGGATCACTGTCTTCAATGTGGACCATGAGACATGATCTCCTCTAGTTACCCCTAGGTGAGAGGGGGTAACTTCTGGCTCCAACATGGGGACATGTGTTGACTGTAGAGAACATGAGAACCTCAACTTCTCTGGTACTCCAAGACTTGCAACCTGCATCACTCTAAAGACTGCTACATTCCAACAAAGCCATCAGTACAAAAAGGTAGGGGGATGTTATCCACCCTGGTATATGGAAAGTAAAAAATAAAGTGTTGAAATAAATCTTTTCATTTTCATCAATATACCATTTTTTATAACATGCATATGCTAAAATAAAATGGATGCATGAACAAATCAATAAGTAACATCAATAAAAGGAAATCCAATCAAGAATGCAAGCACAAAACATGACCTAATACTAACCTACTCTACTCTAAACCTAAGAAGTCAGGTTCCTTCTACATAATAGGGCTTGAGAAGGGATCCACTAATGGGTAATGGTAGTCTCCTTCCCTCAGGCATATACAAGTAAAAGGAACCAACTCCAAACTTCATTTCAATCTTGTAAGGGTAATGCCACAAATAATCAAACTCATTGCACATATTTGGCTTACCCTTTCTTCTGTCCCACATAAGTACTAGTCTTCCTTGTTGAAGATCTTTCTTCCTTACTTTAAGATCAACCATTCTCTTATCTTCTAGAGTATCCTTTCCTTGACCTAAAGTAGGAGGATGGGACTTAATCAAGACAATGAGATTCTGATCATCTTCACACAAATATAAGTTTCCTTCATTACCTTGGTTCAAAATTGGAAGAGAGCTCGGATCTTTGTCTTCGTACTTCATAAGTTTCTCTCTGTAGTCTTCTCTTTTTGGCAATACCATATCATCAACATCATCAATGCTATCTTCTTGCCCAAAAGGAAGGATGGCCAAGTCTTGAGAAGGATCAGGATCAAGATGGGAACCTATTAATTCTTCACAAGTCTCATAAGGTTCATCACATATTTCTTTTCCTTCAAATCCATTCTCACTCCAATCATCTTTATCTCTAGGATCTTCCAAATGGTTTCTACTCACATGGTGGTTATATAGGGTAACATAGCTCCCATCTCCAATTGGGGTGGTTGCATAGGATAAATCCATCTGAAGACTACCACCCAAAGTTGCATCCCATTTCCTAGACAATAGCATTCCCCAAGCATCAAGCACATCAATAACTATAAACATCCATTGAAAGAGAAACCTCAAGATGAGTAGCAAGGTATACCTCAAGGTATTTAATCACACCACACACTTTGATGGCTTTAGAATCAATCCCACAAACATTCCTATAAGGTATTGTGATCTTAAAGCCTAATTGATTCATGACATTGGCAGAAGACCAAGAGTCAAGCATACAATTATGAAGCAATAGATCATTTATTACCAAAGTGATGAAAATAGGTGCATGTTCCTCCTTACTTCGGTCATAATGCATGGTTTGTAATAGCATAGGAGGATCCTCAAGCTCATCTTGGATGCTTAAGAACTTCTTCACCTTATCCCTTAAAGAAGGAATCTTCATTATCTTAGTAAGAGGGACAAGTACAATAACCTTTACTAAGATACTAGCCATATCAATATTCAAATCTATATCATCACTCTTAGGCAAGGTTGGTTGAGGAGGAGGACTAACATCCAATGGTAAAGAGGGTCTTACCTGAGCAGGTTTGGGGTCACTAGAAGAGGTCTCGGGTGCTTTCTTCCTTCTAGAGTAAGTCAAGTACTCTTTCTTCCTAAGTTTCTCCCTAGATTCCTCATCCATTAGGCTTAGGACTTCTAACCTAGATTTCCTAGCAACTTCTTGTTTGCTTTGCTCAAGTTGTTCCAAGGTAAAATTGTAATATTCTTGGGATGATATGGTGTAACAGGATCTAATGTATCAATAAAATTCATGTATTCACAATTATTAGGGTCCTCATTATTACCATTATTATGAAGTCTAAGACATTCATGCTCCCAATGAGAATCACCAAAAGGTAAACACCAAGGACCATCTTCTTGACTAATCACATTAGCAGGTGCTAAGCTGTTAGGAACTCTTTGCTCATTAGGGGGCCTAGGTTTCCATCCTGGATTACCTCTTTGTTGTTGATTGTTGTTATATAGAGGTCTAGGAGGAAAATTTTGTTGTTGAGCTCTTTCTAGGTTAGTGATCTTGTTCATAAGGAGACTTTGATTTTGCATGAAATCATTTGTTATTTGCTCAAGTCTTTGGGCTAAGAGTGTCACAACATCTAGAGTAGGTTCAACAATATTCAAGGTTCTAGGCTTTGTCTCATCCTTAGCACGAGGGGCATGAAAAGTCTCTACCTTAGAAGCTAAAAGATTTTCCTCAATTTTAGCGGCTTGCTCTTGTGCTTCTACAAGAGTCTTTGGGACGTGTCCCTAAGCATGAATCCAAATTTCCCCTCAAAGGAATTTGTGTATTGAAGAAGGACAATACCATCCTTCGAGCTAATGTCATTAGGAATTTGATTGAGTAAATTCTCAAATCTTGTATCAAATTCTTTTACCGGTTTGTTTTCCTTCTTCTTCATTTCATTAAATTGCATTAATAACAACCTAGAATCCCTCTTTGTGTCCCATCTCTTCATAAAGGTATCATGAAAGGATTCCCAAGTTTTGATACTCTTATTAGGAAGGTTACTATACCATTTTCTAGCATTTTCAACTAGAGAAGCAACAAAGAGTTTCATAACCACATTTTCATCATCATTATTAAGAGGGTGATTTTGAAAGCATGCATAAAAGTTATCTATATGTTCTTCAATAGTGATGACATTATTACCAAAGAATTTAGGCAACCACTTATCAAACTTTTGAGACATAACATGAGGGTACCCTTCGATTGAGGACATATCTAAAGGTTTGAAGGCATTGGTAACCCATGGTCATTGAGCCATTGGAGATAAAAGAAGTTGTCCTCCAAATAAAGATTTCACTATAGGGGCATTATAAGGAGTCCTCCTTTTATAGAAGTTGGAGGGATTCACGAACCTTCTATTAGGTCCTCAGTTGGTGTTTTCAACACTTGGGTTCTGTGGAGTCGTTGGATGACCTTGTAGGACAAGGCTCATCAAGATGTGCATAAGGTAGAGGGATTCTTCCCTTAATGGAGTCATCAAGTAAGCAAAAAGGTCCAATATAGAACGTTATATTTTGTAGGGTGTCTTTGTGGGTTACAACAAGACCTCCAAAGCATACAAAGCCTACATTCCATCTTAGCAAAAGTTAGTTATCAATAAAGATGTCAAGTTTGATGAGGATGCATGGTCCTCCAAGCCTTGGGAACCTCCAATAGTGACTAAGGAGGGAGTGGAGCTTGCTGCCCCAAAGGCTGATATGCATATTTCAGCAAAAGCACATTCAAATCAACAAGCTTCTAGAGGTGCAAGGGATGCCTCTTCACCTTTTAATTCAATGAGAAAGACTAAGAGGTTCACCTAGACATTATAGGAGGTGTAGGAGCAAGTTGGAGCTCCTAAGACTTCATTTCAAGTAAGTCATCCTCCCAAAAAACTTCTAAATTTTGTGGTACTGATGTTCTACCAGAAAGAGGGAGTTGACTATGAGGAGACTTTTACTCCTCTTGTAGGTATATCTCCATCAGATTCATTATATCTTTAACACCATTGTTTGGTTGGAATTTATATCAAATGGTTGTGAAGAGAACATTTCTTAATGGTTTGATTGAGGACGATGTGTACATAAATCAGACAAGAGGCTTTGGGGTGCATGGGTCCATGTGAGACCTATGTTTGCAGATTGAAGACAACTCTTTATGGGGTTGAAGCAAGCACAATGTGCATGGTACTCTAGAATTGATGAGTATCTTTCAGGTTTGGGGTTCACTAAGACAAATGCAAATTCCAATATTTATTATTTGGTTGATGATTCTAATTTGTTTATTGTAAACATGTATATAGACGATCTTATACTTATAAGAAGTTCAAAGAAACTCATATCATGGTGCAATGTAGAGTTGGAAAGAGAATTTGACATGAAGGACATCGACTGCTTTTTGGGTCTAGAAGTGTGGTAGAGCGCAAGTGAAGTTTTCCTTGGATAGGGTAAGTATGCAGTCAAGATTCTGAAGAGACTTTAGATGATGCATTGTAAGCCCATGGCTCCTCCTGTGGTAGAAAATCTTAAGTCTTGTTTATTTAAATTCATATTTGATTGATCCCATCTACACACAAGTAGTTGATAAGTTCTCTCATGTCTCTGGTAAATACTAAGCTTGATATTTGTTTTGCAATCAATGCCTCGAGTCAGTTCATGATTCAACCCAGGTAGGTGAAGAAAAAACTACTGAAAATTTAATCAACACAGGTCTAAGCTACAACCATTGTTTCTGTGTTACTTGAGACAACCACACGATAGAAACACAAATTCTGTAAATGACATAAAACAAAGCAATTTATTTATAATAGAATAGTGCATACATATATTTCACCCAGTATGGATTTGCAGGGACCGTACCACCTGTACAGGTCTGTACACTAGCGGATTACACTTAGGGCGACCGTACAACAAAACTATGACTGTAATATAGCCCGATTTTTGTTTCTCTTTACTAAAAAATGCTAATACACACACTTTCTATACTATTTCCAGACCTGGGTATGACTTCCTCTCTTTTCTGGTTGATAGTACAGCCCGTACGATATCCGTACATGCTCGTATGGCCTCCTCTTTAATTTTGTTTGATAGCTCTGCTTGCTGATGGCCCTACTCGGCTTTGTTCTCTCTGCATAGCCTCCTCTACTTGTTTAGTAAGACCCAATTTGGTCTAATCTTCAACCCTACTCGACCCTCTTGATTTGTTGCAAGCCCTAGCTCGACCTTCTTACTAGGTTCTCCTCAACCTAGCTCTTGGCCTCCCATGGAAGAGTCTTCTTTCTCAGTCGACTAGCTTCACTTTCTTGAGGTGATGAGAGAATGGGGCTTGCTAGGTTATTTGTAACCCTAGCCTTGCTCTCATGCAATCTTGTCCCTTGGATCAAGATCTTGATCTAATGGTGGGGACTTAATCACTCATTGAGGCAACTTAAGTCACATCCAATGGCTGTGATTTAATCTCAAGTTGACTCGAGTGGTCCCCACCAACTTAAGTGTTGTCTAGACATAAGTTGGGCCTCTTCCACACTACTAGACACCCCCCAAGCTACATAATCTAACAATAGGTTCATTGGGTTGTTGCAAAACATGTGCTCTAGTACTTGAAGGGCAGAGTGCATTTTGGTCTAAGGTATGTCGGTGATGTAGAGTTGGTGTTGCATGGCTTTACAGATTCTATTTAGGAAAGTAGTGCTAGTGATAAGAGGAGCACTTCATAGTGTTGTTTCAGTTTAGGTTCACGTATGGTATCTCGGTTCAGCAGAACAAAAACTACAGTTGCACTAAGTTGAGCAGAGGTAGAGTATATGGCAGCCAACTCTGCTAGTTGTGAAGCCATCTAGATTCACAAGTTATTAGCGGAGTTGACATATCAAGCTTTGGACACTACCATGATTTATTGTGACAATCAAAGTTGTATCAAAATCTCCAAGAATCAAGTGTTTCATGATTGGTCCAAGCATATTGAGATCAGGTACCACTTCATCAGTGACAGGGTTTAGAAGGGGGCAATGGTTGTTTAGTATATTCCTATAGATCAATGTGTTGCTGACATTTTGACTATGTCCCCAACAAAGGGGAAGTTCGAGACGTTTAGGGAGTGGCTTGGTGTGGTGGAGAACACTTTCCTCACTAGGACGGAGTGTTAGTACTCCCTAGCAGAAATTTTGATTGGTGTTTTCAGCATTAACAATCTATAGGCTGTAGGTTAGTTTTAGAGCACAAAATCTGCTCACCTGTTAGCACTATTTTCTGCACCTTAAATCAGATCTGAACTAGGAAGAAATCTGCACAGAAAAAGTGTTAATTTTAGGATATCTGCCCTCAATGTGTCATTGACAGAGTCCTCTCCATTCGGGTTGGTGCAAGCCAACCACGGGGGGGTGTCCCTAGGTTCCTTGCTTGCTGTCTGCCACCTGTAAAATCTACAAAACAGCAGAATATAGCAGCAGCAAACAAAGAAATCTATGGCTGAGTTTAGACAGCCAAAGGTTCGAAATATAATTTTAAAAATATTTTGGAGGAATCCCTGCAATCGTTAGCTCAAAATTCAGCAAGTAAAATACATAGAGAGCAATACCAAACAACAAATTAATACCCAAATGATATGCTAATTAACTTCTGAAACAACATAGTTCATAACCAAAGACACCAACAACACAAGAAGGCCCGGTACAAGCAAATCAAGACTTTATTTCTGCAAGTGTAAAGAGGCTGATTGCGCCAAAGAAACAGGTACAAAAATGGTGTAGTAGTGATCCCTACATACAAGACAAAAGCGAGAAAGAGAGAAATCTGAAGTGTAGAGCTGCCGACGTAGAAGATCCCCTTTTTACAATGAGAAGCAAGTGTATATATAGAGCACAAATGAGCAGGAGGGCGCCTTTGGGTTAGGTGAGGGAAGGTGGAGCACTCCCCTTGAGTTTAGGAGAGAGTGGAGTGTGAGGGGGAGAGAATCTAGGAAGAGTGTGAGTTAGGGAGAGAAAGTAGGAAATTAGGTGAGGTAGGTGAGGGGGGCACCTTGGGTTAGGTGAGAGGAAAAAGGTGGGTACCCCCCTCATGAGGATGTTGCGCCCCCTTGAGTGAGGGAATCGTGGAGAGGAAATGGGGAAAGATGGAGAGAATTTAGGGAGACTAGCAATCAAGGAGAGAAACGAGGGATTTGGTGGGTGAGGGAGATAAACGAGGAGAGAAAAAAGGTAGGCGCCCCCTTCATGTCTCATATATCACTTCATGGGCCCCATCACACACCAACTGAAACTGCCACGTGTCACCTAGCTTGATGACCACTCCTGCCAAAAATAGCATGTCTAAAAATACACACTAACAAAAATAGAAATTCCCTGGAAGTCAGTGGAAATATACTAATCGAATTCGATTTTTTGTATGGAACCTGAAAATGCAATCAAAATCACCATCTGACACCCAGATCTCCACCTGCTAAAAATAGAAAGTAGTCACATGAGATCCCCAAAAAGGTTCACTAGACTCAGAATGTCGCTCAAATCAATACTATATGCTCAGAACTATCATGTGAGTCTCCGAACACTGTCTCCTAAAAAATAGGAAACTGGGCAAAAATAACAATCTCTCTCTAATTCATAGAAAACTATGTTGAGTTTGTCTTTGAAGCAAAAACACCATTTAACCAATCTCTGTACCTAACCTCAGTGGAAACCAACCTTGGCTTTCCCAAGTGCTATTTGTGAAAGAACCATCTGAATGCGAGTAAATATCAAAAACACTAGCCCCTAACCCCAAGGATTTCCAAGTGAGAAAATCCCGGGGTTAACATCACCACAATCTGATTTTTTGAAATGGGTTAGATCCCCCAATTTTGTTACATTTGTTTCCTTTTGCAGATTGCAACTTTCCAATTGCGAGGTCTTTTGGCATTGAAGTACTTGTGATGCAAGAGAATACGTGACAAATTTAAGTATGTTGGTGTGGAGTATGCACCAAAGAGGGATTGAACCAACTCATGTACGAATAATGTAGGCCTGACACAACTTGTAATAGGTATGCATGCAATTTTGGAAGTGCGTGAGAGTTTAGTAAAGGGTGTGCATATCACATTTACAAGAAGCATGATAAAGATGAGAAAGCACAAGAGAGAATTGAAGATGGTTGGAATAGAGTTTGAAAAACAAAGTGTTGATGAGCACGCGGATTAGCATAGAGTTGTTGTAGAGCGAGAAAAACAATGTGATGATGAGCACACTAATTAGCATAGAATGAAGAAGTGTGGAAGGAATATGAAGAGTCAAAGGAAGATAAGATTGAAGACTCGGATGAGTATTTGAAGAACCAAAAAGGAAGCCGAAGGGACAACCAAGAGAATAAATAACTAGAGGATGGGCATTAGGAGGTTAGGTCGTTTAATTAACCAATCATTAAAGTGACCTTTAGAATTGAATAACAAGTTGACAAAGGGTCAACTGAGTGACCTGAGAGCTCATGAGCATGTTTTTGTAAATTTTGTACCATGAGAATTTACTCTAATGAAGTGGTATTGCTTCGACACTTTGTGTACGAGTTTTGATGTGTATGTGAATACTTGTGTGATTGTTAGTTAGCAACTTGCACTAGCTTTGTGTGATAGTTGACTTGCATGTCATTGTGCATAAGAGTTGATCAAGAACTGGGAACACCACACTTAGCATTGTGCCAACTTGCAATGTTTATGGTGCAACCTTCTCAACAAGTTGCCAACCCAAACTTTGTTGTTGTCTCATTGACTTGCCACTTAACCATGGAGTGGTTGCTACTTTCTACATTACAATCATTGCGAGATTGTTGTGGCACTCACAATATATCAAGATTCATTAACTTCCATGGGCTTATGGGAATTCACAAATACTAACTTTAGGACTATACATAAGATTCAAAGAGATATGCATGTCATTGACTCTTAATATAGGGTCCACAATAAAACTCTTGATAAAAATGTTGTCGATTTGGACCTCAACATACAATGGCTTTTCCTCTAAAAAAAAAAATCTCTTTTGGATCAAGATGATTTTTTAATTCAAAAGTAAACTTAATCCCTTGAGACGAGGCTTGGAAGGAGGATTGAGGATATTTAGGGTGCCATGGAACTCCTGGTGAATGGGTTTCCTCAATACCTATGATATTTAGAGCCGTTCCCTTATCCTTTTTTGGCTTAGGCTTGGGTTGGTGTCAAATTCTTAATGAACAATAGGCTTTCCTTGTTGGTTTTTAGGCGTTGAATCTTCACTCTCTCGTGGAGAAGAAGTCCTTTGTCCACAATAATCCTCTTTTATTTTTCTTCCATTACATCTCTTCCCTTTACCATTATTGGATGGAGATTCTTGGAAGGAGAACCTTGTTCAAGTTGTTGATCTCGTTGGGAAACACCTTGGTTTCTTTTTGCTTGGAGAGTTCCTCCTTTGCAAACTTAGATTTAGAAATGTTTTTTTTTAATGGGAGATGTCTTGACCCTATTTCAATATTAAGAGCTTGAACAATGAGATAATTCTAGACAATATTCTTACATGAGAAGGTATTTTGCTTGAGAACTCTATATACTTAGGTTGAAGTGCATTCATGAACAACTCATAGAGTTGATTATCCATGAAAGGTTGGTTGCCAACAAGAACTCCAACTCACTGAATATGGATAAAATCAAGGTAAACACATTAGGTTCCTGCTATAGGGTCAAGAGGGTCTATATGTCCATGTTGAAGGACTTAACAATGTCAACATATCTCACGAAGAGGTTTAATAGCTATTGAAATACATAAATTGTGTCAATGGTGGCCGCATTCAAGTTTATCGAATGACACATTCATGCTTGTGCTTGTGCTCCTACTAGTTGCACACCAGTACTTGTGATAATGGTTGGGGTCAAGTGCAAGTCCTATGTGTCTTTGGAGTAATAGATGTCTCTCACCCTTGGTCTCTTAGCCAAAGAGTTATAGTGGGATAATTGTTGGTTGCACTCACTCATATGTGGATTTAGGCACACTAACCACATAGTGATAAGTACAAAGCTAGTAAAAAAAAAATGTAAATGGAACCTTCAAGTAATTGATGGAACTACTTAAGTGATTTTCCTTCTAAGAATTTAGAACATAGCTTCAAAAGTACATCTTGAGACATGAATTACAAAATAGCTAATGAAAAAGCATTAATGGGTGTTGTAGGGTCTTAACCGTGACCCACATTGAACTTTGGTAAATAAGGCAAAGAGAATGGTTAAGGTGCCATAGCCACATGAAGGGCCAATAAAATTTTAGGGTAATATATAAATGTGGTTTGAAATCTGACCAAAAGGTGTGCCATAGAAATCATGGAACAAGGATATTGTATGCTCCCATGGTAAGGAACTTACATGTTTGGTTGATGAAAGGAATATGTAGCCCCTTGATGAGGAAGGTGTCACACTTGTTCTTGACAAAGGTTTCAGAAATGTCCTTATTGGAGTCCTAGTTTGTCAGAAAGTTTGACTCTATTGAGACCTAGAAGACCCTAAAAACAAAATTTGGTTTTCATGAGATGGATGCATGTATGGAGGACACATACAAAGAAGTATAGAAACCACTGCATGAGGTTGCCTATTGAAATAGGATTGAGGCATGTGGCCAAAGAAAAGGGTTGAAACCAAGGAGAGACAAAAGACACAAGAAAATGAAATATATGGAATATTTGCATGGGCATACTAGAGTCCCATTTGAGATTATGGAAATTGTTGAGGCCTAATCAAAGTTGTTTCCTAAAAGAACATAGGTTGAGAGATTCCACTCCCATGTAAAGCCATGTGTCCCATGCACTAAAATCATTGTATTGTAGATCACTGAAGGGATTTATGTAAGAATCTAATCCTCTAACAAAAGTTGTATAAAAAGGGGGTTTAATAGGTGAAAGGATGCATGACAAAGGATAGAATACTAGAGGAAAACCCCAAAATTTGACTTCAAAAACCACGGGTTGAAGCCTCAAAGGCTGAAGATGCATGTATGGTGGATGTCATTTCAAAAGGCATAACCAAAGGCCTAGAAAATAAAGAGATGAAGATGAATTTGGAATGATTCCTTAGTATAGTTGCCATGATTGTGAAAGTGCGAGAATTGTATGTACATAGTGTACTACGGTTTTTTACCTAAGAACATTTAATAACAAACCCTAAACATGGTGAGCTCTCACGGGTCACGGATTTGTCGCTATGGTTCAGGATATTGGTACAACCTAAGTGAGCCTACTTGTGAAAACCCTCCACAAGATACCGATCTTGTGTAACAATTGGAAATATCCACCACTGTCACCTAAGTAGATACTTCTCGCGTTTTAGTGAATGAAAGAAGTCCAACACAAGGGAGGCTTCCCTAGTGACTTCAAGGGATCAAATATCAAGATTAGCCAAGCTTATAGCCCCCTATCTTGGTCACTTAGATGGTCAAGCTAGGTCTAGGAAAGGTGAAGGGACGAACTGGTTTGAAGAAGATAATTGGGCGACCTGTACAAGACAATAAACTATTCAATGCATAAAATCATAAACTACCAAGTTATATAGCATGATAATCACCTTTAGACACTAGATGACAAACAAAACCTATTGCTATTGTAAATTTGCAGCAGTCGACCAGTTTATATAGGCAATGAAAGATTTATAATGGCAATAAGAAATACAACCCAGAAAATTAGCAATTGACTTTCTAAATTTAGCTTACAACAAGGGGAATAATATCCAATTGCTAAAACAATTTTCTGGGCAAGATTTGCCACAATATTAAGCAAATTTGCAGTAAAAATCTGCAGCCCTAATGGCTGTAGCATACAATTTATGACAGCAGCAAGTGAACCAATGATTATACCAAGCGTTAAGAGTACAATTAGCTTGCAAATGCTGTCATAAATTCAATTTAAGAAAGTGTTTTGAGAGAGTGTGCTTAAATTTAACTAGGGTTTCAACCATCACTTGCAATCAACTGAAATATCCCTGATCCAGCTGATCTGGATATCTACTACAAATTTAGTGTTCTGTCTCACAAATCTGATACTCTGGGGGTTTTTGGACGCGTTTTAGTTATGTGCTTGAGATGTTTTGTGGTTGTTGCATGTGCATGTTATACATTATGGTTTAAACAGTGTATATATGATGCATGCAG
Source organism: Picea engelmannii (assembly GCA_009831015.1). Taxonomy (NCBI): domain Eukaryota; kingdom Viridiplantae; phylum Streptophyta; class Pinopsida; order Pinales; family Pinaceae; genus Picea; species Picea engelmannii. The sequence goes on along the minus strand of ML777429.1, from coordinate 44,918 downwards.
AAATAAGGAACAACAACCGTCCAATAATATGTATTATGAGATTTAAGCAGGGAAATACAATGAAATACTGGAAATATAGAAGATAGTCATTAGTTCGATCTCATAGATCGTCACTGGAATACAAGCAAATAACATAAAATACCCATGATCAGAAGATGAAGGCAGATCTAATGCATGCATGGATAGATCGGCAAAATCGACGGTTCCGGTGAAGCACGGTAACCACTACAAACTGAAAAACTCGTTCGGAAGGCTATACCCATCGGAATGAGTTGGAAATTGTCCCAATGGAAGCGCCTTGGCCTCTAGACTGACCCTGGTGACTGTCGAATGGAAGATCTGTCCGCTGATGCTCCAGATCTCGTCCCCTGGGGGTCTACGCACCTCCTGGGCTCTCTAGATGCACCCAAATGATTCCACCAACGGAATCGGCTGATATAGGACTCAAAATGTTCGCCCCGACAAATGCGGAACTGAGTCAGAAGGGTTTCCCCAGATCTTCTTTGATGCTCAGTCTATAACCCCAACTGTCCTTCCACAAGAGTTGTGCCCTAGATGGTTGAATGATGCGCTCTGAAGGATTCCACCGTCCGAATCTGATGGGAGGTGGCTCAATATATGCGCCCTGGATGGATCTCAACTGGGTCGAAAGGAAACTACAATTCGAGCTCTAATCTTGTGCAGCTACATAAACCCTCTATCTGACCTTGCGCCCTCACTGGTCGAGTTGCGCAACACTGCAAACTGGATACTCCTGAATCGCACGATGAAATACTTGGATGGTATCTCCGATGGGCTAGGGTGTGTCTCTCAACACCGAAACCGATCAATGGTGGTGGTTTCCTCCAGAAATCCACAAAACATTAGAAGTTGAATCTCTTCCTCCTCTGGGAACTCTCAACATCAAATCATAACATAACATAACGAGGAATTAGGTCGAATTTCTCCCTTTATATTCTTCCTAATCTAATTCACCATTGACTTCACTTAAGCTAGGCGCTTTTCCTCCTAAGGTGAGTAATTAATTAATTAAGTCCCCCTTTAGCACCTTTTCGTTCTAATTCTTCGTTGACTTAGGCTTAAGTGACTTTTCCTATGTTTTTTGGCTTAATTCATCATTTATCCACCAAATCACCCTTATTTCTTCCTTTGTTCCTTGTTTGTGCCTGACTATAGTCTACGGGAACACATAGACTACTAAGTCACTCCCTGCTGGCCTACTCTTGGGAACGGGACATCACAGTCCTCCCTTCACGAGATTGCTTGTCCTCAAGCAACATCAATCTTGGGTGCTGCAAAATATGCTCTCCCTCCATCTAACCAAGCGCTCCCTGATGACCTTGCTCCTCAACCTGCGCTCTCTCTGCTCTAGTACCTCCTCCGACACTAGCTCCAATTGGCCCTCCTCATCTAAGGGTGGCAACTGCTCTGAAATACTAATCTATTGTCCCACGGCCTTTTTAAGGCAAGAGACGTGAAAGACGTTATGAATCTTGCTACCCTCTAGTAGCTCTAGCTAGTATGCCACCTCGCCTATCCTCCTGATGACTCTGTATGGCCCATAAAACTTCGACTTCAGCTTCTCTGCTCTGCTCCTCTTCAAAGAGGACTGTCTGTATGGCTGTAATCGCAGAAAAACCAAATCCCCTACCTCAAAACTGCGCTCGACTCTCTGTCGGTCTGTATAGATATTATGTTGGTTCTAAGTCTTTTGCAAGTTCTCCCTCACTACATGCAGAATCCTCTGACTCTCCTCCACACAGTATTTGGCCCCCGAGACCTTGTTGTCCCCAAACACAGTCTCCACAAAGGAAGGTGCATCGTATCCATACAATGCCCTGAATGGTGACATCCTGATAGACATATGGTAAGTGGTGTTATAGCAATACTCACCCATGTGCGTCGCTGCCCCCCCCACATAGTTCCTCAAATACCCCTCCACCCATCTGTTGACAATCTCTGTCTGTCCATCTGTCTGTGGGTGGTAGTTGGTACTCGTAGCTAGTTCTATGCCTGCCAATCGAAAAAGCTCCTACCAAAACGCGTTGATGAAGCGCCCATCTCTATCACTGACTATCTGCCTGGGTAAGCCATGCAACTAGAATACCTCTCTGAAAAACAACTTTGTTACCTATATGGTTTTGTAGTCCGTGGGTATGGCAAAGAAATGTGCAAATTTGGTCAACCTGTCGACCACCACAAATATACAGTCCCTACCCTGCACTCGAGGAAGGCCTGTAATGAAGTCCATAGAAATGCTCTCCCATTTCTGCTCTGGAACGGGTAGAGGCTGAAGCAACCCCGCGGGGTGTGTCTGCTCGGACTTGTTCTGCTGATAAGTCGTGCACTCCCAAATGTGTTTTAGTACATCATCCTTGAGACCCTTCCATGAGAATCTCTCCCTGATCTGCCTATACGTTTTGAAGTACCACTGATGTCCTGTTGTAGGCAAATCATGACACATCTTCATAAGTTTCCCTTTCAGGGTAGATTTTGGAACCAAATAGATCCGGTCTTTGTAGAAAATGACATCATCTAGAACCCGATACCTATCATCCATCACCTGTCCATCCATCACCTCAAAAGAAAATTTGTTTTTGGAATATTCCACCAACAAATGTGCTTTCCAATCTGTGCAAATGTCCATCATCGAACACCCCGGTGGCCTCTTGGACAGGGCATCTGCTACGACGTTCCTCTTCCCCTTGACATACTCAATGTCAAAGTCAAAGGCTTGGATCTTCGAGACCCATTTCTCTTGTCTCTCACTGAGGTCTTTCTGATCCAAGAAATACTTGAGACTGTTGTGATCAGTCTTCACTACAAATCTACTACCCACCAGATACTGCATGAATTTGGTTAAGGCATGCATGATTGCTAGCATTTCCTTGTCATAAATAGAGTAGAGTCGTTCCGACTCGTTGAGCTTTCTGCTCTCGAACACAATGGGATGGCCTCCCTGCATCAAAACTGCTCCAATCCCCACCCCTGATGCGTCGCACTCTAAGACAAACGACTGCGAGAAGTCTGGAAGGGATAGAAGTTAGAACAGGGCATGTTCTCACCTCCTTCATTTTATCAAATGTTTGTTGTGATTCCTTTGTCCAATGAAAAGCACCCTTCTTTGTCAGTCTGTGAGTGGTGCTCCCAACTGTGAAAAGCCCTTGACGAACCACCTGTAGTAACTGCATAACCCAAAGAATCCCTTCAACTCTGTGAGGTTCTTGGGTGTTGGTCAATCCAGAATGGCCCTGATATTCTCCTGATGAACCTGTACTCCCTGCTCACTCATGATATGCCCCAAGTACAGTAGTTCTCTCATGCCAAACTCACATTTGGATTCCTTGGCATATAATGACTGTGCCTGCATAATGCTCAAGACCTCCTCCAAATGTGCCAAATGTTCATCCCACATCCTGTTGTATATCAATATATCATCGAAGAACACCAAAAGGTATTTCCTCAACTGCCCTCTGAAGATGTGGTTCATGCAAGACTGGAAAGTGGTCGATGCATTGGTCAACCCAAATGGCATGACCAAGAACTCAAAATGTCTGAAGTGGCATCTGAATGCGGTCTTCTCTATATCCTGCTCCCTGATGCTGATTTGATGATACCCGAATTGCAGATTGATCTTGGTGAAGAAAACTGCCCCATGCAACTCATCTATGCGCAAAATGGGGTACCTATTCTTTATCGTTTTCTTGTTGAGAGCTCTATAATCAATGCACATCCGCAATGTGCCATCCTTCTCCAGTACCAAAATGAAAGAAGAGGCAAAAGGACTCGTGTTGGGCCTGATGTGCCCCATCGCAAGCAATTCTTTGACTGCTTTCTCAATCTCATCCTTGAACCTCTTGGGATGCCTATAAGGCATGGTGATCATGGGTGTAGCCCTTGCCTCCAACTCGATCGTGTGCTCAAATCCTCTATCTGGTGGTCTCCTTGGTGGTATCGACCCAAACACTGGCTCAGAAGCTCTCTGATCTGTGGATGGTACTGTTCTCTTCCCTCTGAATCCTTCCGTGTGGTGATCAAACACTCTGCTACATAGCCCACATCACCGTGACGGAAGATCCTCTCCATCCATTTTTCCGATACTGCTCGTGGTGCTCCTGTAGACATGCCTCTCAATACCACTCTCGATCCACTGGCGTCTCTGAAACTCATGGTCAACGTCTGATAGTTGAACCCAATCTCCCCTAATGAATATAACCACTGTACCCCCAATATTGCATCTGTATCTGACAGGTCTACACAAAAAGTGTTTATCAAGGTGTAGTTGCTTAGTTTGACCTCTACGTCTAGGATCATGTCCAAACATGTCATCGTGTATCCATCTGCCACTGCTACGTGGAATCCCTCAAACTCCTCAATGCGTAACCCCCTCCTGGCTACCAAGGACGCATCTATGAAATTATGGGTGGCCCCACCATCAACTAAAGCGGTCATGCGCTGCCCCTGTACAAGGCCCTTGAGCCTGAGAGTGTTGTACCTGAGTACTCCTAAAAAGGTGGCTATGGTTCCCCCTTTCACCTCTCTATGAGGTTTTGTCTCCTTGGGTTGTGCTCCTACCGGTATCTGAGGTTTCTTCGGATGCTGCTCTGGCTCATGTGTGGTCTCTTCCTCTGAATCACTGTCTACCCGTGCCTCGATATCCTCGTCCTCCTCCTCACTGCCTGATTCCACCTCAATGTAGTGAATCTGTCCCTTTCCCATGCATCTATGCCCTAGGACCCAAGAGTCTCTGCAAGAGAAGCAAAACCTCTTCCTCATCAACTCCCATCTCGTGTCATCATCCAGCTTGGGCTTACCCTTCCATTCCCTTTGAGGATTCTTCTGATCCTTGTCTCTCTGTGGTACAAAGGGTTTGGTAAAGATTTTGGGTTTCATCATTGACTCCCCCATCTCTCTCGTGCGCACAATGGCCTCCTTTAAGGTGTGAGGCTTGAAAGCCTTAACCCAGCCCCTCAATGGCTCTGTCAAAGCCTTGGTGAAAAGCATAAAAAAATTGTGCTCTGATATATCGGATACGGCCACTGCCTTCCACCGGCACTCTGAGATGAAGGTCTTTGAAGTGGAGCTATGGATCTCTCCTATCAAATGTCTCCATCAACCTCTCAGTGAACTCCAAATATGAAGTAATGTTGATGTGAACCAACGTCACCAGTCCATGGTACCACCACTCGTGGGCCTCTCCCTCCAAGTGCAATGTGGCGAAGCTAATAGCTTTCGACTCTGTCATCGGGTTAAGCTTGAAGTATGTGTCAAGCTTCTGAACCCATGCCTGAGCTGAGCAACATGATGATCCGTCGAAAGTAGGAATGTTCAGCTTTCCCACTTTCTTGATGAAATCCATGTTGTGAGTTTGCCCGTTGCTTCTCTGTGTCTCCCGAGGTCTATTTCGATATCTGATCGAACAATAGTCCATCAAACTCATGTCAGCATGGAACTCCGGTCCTAGTGCCAAGTAGTCTCTCCTGTACTCCCCGAACGGATCTTGTGGCACCACTTGTCCCTGACCCGACTGTCCTCTTGCCTGCCCTGGCTATCCCAATGTCTGTCCTGTCTAGAACTGTGGATATAAAGGTCGAGGAATCCTCCCAGACGATGTGTAAACTCGGGCTAGTGAAGGGTTTGTACTAGCCCCTCCCTGAGATCCATTGGAGCCACTGGCCCCACCTCCCTGATGTCGTCCTGAACTACTCGGCCCTCCTGCGGCATTGGCACCTATAGTGCTCATGCTATGATGGAGCATCTGTGCACTAAGGTTCATCTGTTGTATGGTTGTCAACAGGTCTCTCTGCCCCCTAGCTAGGTCACTCAACATGGCCTGCTTGTTGTCAAGATGTATCTCGGGGCCTTTCCCCTTGCCCTCAGGTGTCTCACGCCTGTCACCCATAGTCCTCTCTATCTCGGCCTCTGTGTCTGAACTGATATCCTCTCTGTCCTCTATCTCTGGGTCTGAACTGATATCCTCTCTGTCCTCTATCTCTGGCTCTGTATCCGACTGAGTGTGGAAGGGGGTGTAATCCCTTCGATTTCTATCTCTCCTATCTCTTCTATGACCTTTGCAGTACTGAATGTACTCGTCCCCAATATGTCCTCGACCCCCCGGGTATTCTTCACCTGTTCCCAAAATCATGGGGTCATGAGAAGCACTTCTTCACAGGATGGCAGGAAGAAGGCTCTGATACCACTGAAATATCCCTGATCCAACTGATCTAGATATCGACTACGAATCTAGTGTTCTGTCTCACAAAGCTGATACTCTGGGGTTTTCTAGATGCATTTTATCTTCAAATCTGATACTCTGTGGGTTTCTGGATGCATTTTAGTTATGTTCTTGAGATGTTTTGTGGTTTTTGCATGTGCATGTTATACATTATGGTTTAAACAGTGTATATATGATGCATGCGGAAATAAGGAACAACAACCACCCAATAATATGTATTATGAGATTTAAGCAAGGAAATACAATGAAATACTGGAAATATAGAAGATAGCCATCACTTAGATCTCATAGATCGTCACTGGAATACAAGCAAATAACATAAAATACCCGTGATCAGAAGATGAAGGAAGATCTGATGCATGCATGGATAGATCGACAAAATTGGCGGTTCTAGTGAAGCACAGTAATCACTACAAACTGGAAAACTCGTCTGGAAGGCTATACCCGTCGGAATGAGCTGGAAATTGTCCCAATGGAAGCACCCTGGCCTCTAGACTGATCCTGGTGATTGTCAGATGGAAGATCTATTCGTTGATGCTTTAGATCTCATCCCTTGGGGGTCTGCGCACCTCCTGGGCTCTCTGGATGCACCCAAATGATTCCACCAACGAAATCGGCTGATATAGGACTCAAAATGTTTGCCCCGACAAATGCGGAACTGGGTCAGGAGGGTTTCCCCGGACCTGCTCTGATGCTCAGTCTATAACCCCAACTGTCCTTCAACAAGAGCTGCGCCCTAGATGGCTGAATGATTCGCTTTGAAGGATTCCACTGTCTGAATCTGATGGGAGGTGGCTCAATCTATGCGCCCTGGCTGGATCTCAACTAGGTCAGAAGGAAACTGCAATCCGAGCTCTGATCTCATGCAGCTACACAAACCCTCTATCTGACCTTGCGCCCTCACTGGCTGAGTTGCGCAACACTGCAAACTGGATAGTCCTGAATCGCATGGTGAAATACCTGGATGGTATCTTCGATGGGCTAGGGTGTGTCTCTCAACACTGAAACCGATCAATGGTGGTGGTTTCCTCCAGAAATCCACAAAACAATAGAAGTTGAATCTCTTCCTCCTTTGGGAACTCTCAACATCAAATCATAACATAACGTAACATAATGAGGAATTAGGTTGAATTCCTCCCTTTATACTCTTCCCGATCTAATTCACCATTGACTTCACTTAAGCTAGGCGCTTTTCCTCCTAAGGTGAGTAATTAATTAATTACGTCCCCCTTTAGCACCTTTTCGTTCTAATTCTTCATTGACTTAGGCTTAAGTGACTTTTCCTATGCTTTTTGGATTAATTTATTGTTTAGCCACCAAATCACCCTTATTTCTCCCTTTGTTCCCTGTTTGTGCCTAACTATAGTCTACGGGAACACATAGACTACTAAGTCACTCCTTGCTGGCCTAATCTTGGGAACGGGACATCACATCAACTAGACTAGTGTTGTTTTACTTTCCTAGGGAAAATGGGGTCAAGACAATGCATTCAAGGAGGCCAAGCAAGAGAGAAGGTGAAGGTTTGAGACTTAGAGCTATCCCCTTATAGAACCAAGTCAAACCTCAAAGGAAGACTACTAACTTTTACCCACTCATAAACTCTAGGTGTCGTCCCACTTTCTCTAGTGCGTATAGCAAAGGAAATTGAATTGAACTAGGTCTTGAACCTAGGGGGATAGCCACTCCTAACCCCAAGAATCAAACCCTAGATAAGATAAACCCTAAGGGGATAACCACTCCTAACCCTTATATCAAATCTTAAATGCTTCAACAAGTTAAGGTGAAAACAACAAGGGAATGGGATAACCACTCTTAATCCTTCCACTTAGGGTTTCAAAACTTTAGAAATATCAAGATAACATGCAAAATTACCATTCTAATAGAGCAAATTACCTAGACAAACCAATAAATACCACATGCATTCAAAGTAAACACTTACAAACAAGGTGCATTAGCATGAGTAAACCTTAATCCATGAAAAAGTCACCATCAACAAGAGAAACACCCATCCAAAGTCACTTCAAGAGGTGCGCATAGAAACCAAGAGACAACAGAAAGATAGAGCAAACTTTTCTAGAGAATCTCTCTCACTTGTGTGAGGAGTTGAGATGATGAAAAAATTAAATGAGTGCTTCCTCTATTTATATAAGGTAACCAAGCACTAATCACCTACATAATTTGAGTAAAACATCAACAATCCACGCTAAAAGTGGGACCAACCCCTCAAAATAGTCTCTACAATGATAAATCATACAAATAAATCATGATAATGCCACACGTGTGGTAACGTCAAGCCTCCCAAGGGTGAAGGAGGGCCTCCCAAGGCCATGTGTCATCATCCAAGGTGCAAACAGGGTGGAGAAATGCCATGTCACAACAAATCATCATGTGGTGTCCATGTGCCATGAAAACCCCATCATCTCCATCAAACCCTAGCTCATGACATCATCGTCAAAAGCCTAGCATCCAAGGTGTAGAAGGCGACGTTCAAATTGGAGAGAGGATGCATCTCATCTTTGCATGTTGTCCAATCCAAACCAAGTGCAATGTCCTCCATCAAGTGGTTGGGTAAGGTGTGGGTGCACTGTCCAGACTCCAAAGTATGGGATTTCTACCCATAAGTGTGCCATCGTGACCATATCTATCAAATCCAAGCCCACATGTCCATCGTCCAAGGTCCAAAAGGTGTGAGAGCCTGTATTTGAGTGTGTCAAAGGTCCAAAAGGTGTGAGAGCCTGTATTTGAGTGTGTCAATCCATCCAATGACTCAACGCTCTGCATCATACGTGTCATATCCTGTAAATAGATGCACAACGTCCTGGGTGAAAGAAGGGAAGTCCTTCAAAGAACCATGTCAAGTGAATCCAAATCAAATCCAAGTATGGAATCAAGTAAAACCAATGTTCACACGGTATAAAATCCCTTCAATTATACAAAGTAAGTTGTTACTTAAAATCAATGTTGCAAGAAGCCCCCCCCGCTCCACCCTCGGAACCTCGCTCTGAGCAGATTCTCCATGGAAGCTTCCCCTGGAGCGAGCTTATGAAATCCGAAAGCCCGCTTCTGGATTTCAAAAGCTCGCTCCGGGGTGCAAAATGGGCACTTCCTGCAACATTGGTCTCTAGTTGACACTAAATGAATTTCCTAGAATTGATGTAAATAATTGCTAACATACTCTTTCTTAAATGCAATTCAATAGAGCTTGACAATGTGTTGCAAAGTTAGAGCACTTACCCATAGAGTTTCCATGATCGTAAAAATATTTGATTGTTATACATTTAAAACACAAATTTAGCAATCAAACCTAAACAAGGAAAAAATGAATAATTTCCTTAAAATGGTTAAGACTTAGAGTTGAAACCATTCTGTAACAAATTGTATTTCAAAACCGTGGAAAAATATAACATCAAAGTATAAAAACATCAACATTTATAACATGTGATAAAATTAAAAACCTATATTCTAGGAAATCAACTAATTCTCTTTACATCAAAAACCTATAGAACCTCAACTTACGGATGGTTATTTTCAAGAATGTACCAGCCTCACAATTAGGTATTAAACAAAGGTCCGATAACAATTGGTCAAAGTTACTACCAAAACAAACTTTGTGGAGAAATCTTTTAGAAATCATGAACTATACTCCAACTGAGCACCTTCGACCTGGTTATACTCTTTTAACGAGAGGAAACAAATGTGAGAAGAAGCTCCATGGGGCGCTTCATTACTTTACATGTCAGTCTATAGATGATAGATTCATAGCATTTAGCAACTACACTCTAGAGTCTAGCACAGTTTAAACTTTATAGTTTTGGACCTTTCGATCTTCATAATTCAGTGCAAATGGCCTATTTTGTAATCATAACTATTTGGTCATGACTCATGTTATTGTTGACAATTGCTAGATGACTGATTTAATTCCATAACTTAATGGTCTACTTTCAATTATATGGCTTAAAAATTTGTATATTGGTTTATAAGTTTGTAATTGCTAGATTCTAGATGGTTGATGCTCGAATGATTAATCATTGATGTACTACTACTTTAATGTTTCAATGTACAAATATGCATGTTTTCATATATTCTGCAGCTAATTTGTCTTTCTGCATGTTTTTTTAATATAAACACAATATATATAAAAATTTATATATATATATATAATAGACGCTCCCGAGACACTTCGCTCCCGAGGATATTTTGAAAATGACGCTCCCGACGCTCCGCTCCCGCTCTGCTCTACACTCTGGCAACATTGCTTAAGATAGAAGCCACACAAACAGTTCACATCAAGTATCCCCTTCAAATTTCACATTAGCTCAAGACTTTATACAAGTTGGCAAATTTGAATATGGGAGGACCATCATCAGACCCTATTAGGTGTGCCAACCAAAACATGAAAGAAAAGACCCAAGTAGAGGGATATGTCCCGAGGGAAGCAGGAAAGAAAAGAACCCTTCAAGAGTAAGTATGATAGTGAACAAGCTAGGCTTACTTCACGACTTATGGAGTAATTTGGTCCATTTATGAGCGTCTTTGTGGAGGGTGCGCTTTCTCTTGAGTTACCATTTTCTAGGCGCTACGCTTTTCCAACCCCTTAATTTGCCTTTTTATTGTCCTTTTATTTATTTGCAAGTCCCCTTTATCAGGTTTCAAGCTTTAGCATTCATTGCTTTGGGACTAGGGCGAACACGGAAAGGGTAGAGCTCAAGTATGGACTGGCTTTTGAGAGTCCTTACTATTATCTCTTTCTTTTGTCAACATCATTATTTCTTCATTATTTTTTACTAGCAGTTGCAATCAACCGCTAGGCCTTTAGCCCCTCTTCTCATGAGAGAATGAACCATGACTCATTACCGAAGTTTAGTACACTGTGATAGGCTCCAAAATGGTAAGTGTTAAGTATGGCGAGGAAACAAAACATTACCCTTGTGAGGGCCCCCCAGTAGTACCCCTTTTCCTTGGGGTGACAACACGGGACTAGAGTACAAATGTTGGCCACCAAGGTAAAACAAGGAAACAAACAAAACTTCTTGAGCTTATGATCCATTATCCAACTTCAACCAATGATCCTCATTCACATGCCCAGTATATTAAGCACAACACCCTGTATGAAAGAAGGACTAATATACCTGATGGTGACGTTGGCTTACCATCTCCCAAACACTGTGTTGACTGGATGTGATGAGCTTTGATGATCGAAAGTGAAAGAGGCATCTGAGGGGGGTTGTTGGGCTGCCATAGGTGGACCTGTTGATTGTCATCATCATCGGGATCACTGTCTCCATTGTGGGCCATGAAACATGATCTCCTCTAGATTCCCCTAAGCATGAGGGGTTAACACCTCCTTAGAGGTCATAGGGTCAAATTCAGAGTGAGCTAGGGTATATACACCTTCGTAGACTGAACAATCAAATCACTCCATGGAGGGGGGCCCTTGTCCTACAAACAACGGATCTCACATGTCAATTTGGTGTTTGGTGACCCAAAATGGATCCAAATTAATCTCTCTTCCAAACTTAAAAAAAAAAAAAAAGAATCTTTGGCAAAGTTTGAAGTAAAAAATCAACTTGAAGACTAAAGACCAAAGGCCACATGAAGGTGAAATGAATCACTTGATGGTTGGCATTCCAAAGCAACATTATAATAAACAACGCTTGCTTGATGCAAAGACAACTAAAGGGCGATGGACAAAAAATCAAAGTTGTCACACTCGGACTCAGTAAAGACTCGATTAGCCTAGGACTCGACAAGATTTGATGACTTGGAAAAGACTCGGCAAAGACTCAATGAAACAAAAAACACTCAAGATATGGTCTAGGTGAGTCTGGGCGAGTCTTGGCGAGTTTTGGCCAAGTCTTGGTGAGTTTGGCCAAGTATTGGCAAGTCTTGGCAAGTGGCGAGTTTGGGGCCAAGTATAAGGCAAGTACTCGACCTAACAAAGGCTCATCAAGGTTTGGTAAGACTCACGAATCTTTGGCCGAGTCAAGCTACACTGCAAGAAATGAAGCTAGGGAAGAAGAAGGGCAGTAGCAGAAGAATGAGGACTGGGAATGAAGCAATCTGCTCAACGATCGGAGGATGAAGGGGATTTTGAACCTGTCCACGAGGAGCGAAGATTGTCTTTGAGCCAAAGCAATCTGCAAATTGCTGCTAGTGAGTAAAAATACACAAAATCTCCATTGAAAGTGTATAGCTCACCCTTTGTAACAATTCCTTAGCATAATCAGAACCCATCTTTGCTAGTTTTCCCATTTGGTTTTCCAGGGTAATCTCGGTGTTGAAGAATGTGTTTAAATGCTTGTGTGACAGATTAATCTGGTTGATTGCTGGTTTAATTAATGGATTAGCTATAGCAATTTTGCATTGCTGGCTGGCATCTACAACCCAATCTTCATTTGTTCTATTTGCTGGATCAATGTATTAGCTGGTACTATGTGCAATAGCATGCTACAGCCAAACCTCCTCAATGCCTGATGTGGTATGCTTTACATACAGAAAAGGCCCATTATATAAACATATAATTCACATTCTAATGCTAGCAAATCGTTGGTTTAGTTGGTGCTCTGTTTAAATTCCGCATGCTTTACTAATTAGCCACAGCCGTCATATGTGGACAGAGGAATGGTTATTAATTAAGTGCTGCGTTTTCACATTCATTATTCAGCTGGTAATGAAAGTGACTCCTTACAGCAATTCGTCTCAAGCTGTGTGTGGGATTCTCTACTTACAGCCAGCATTATATACATAACTGCTTGAATGGTCAAGCCTTTGCAATAAGCTAAAGTCATTTATAATGTTCGTGTAATGTTTAACTTACAGCCTATTTTTGAATAGGTAGAGTTATAACTTTTAGAATGCAATAAACAGAGTTGGAACTCAGCTGGCAGATAGTCTTAAGAGTACTGGTTTTGAATTGGTGTAAACAGAGTTTTGTTTATTTGAGTGGCATTACAAGGTTATCGGACTGCTCCTTGGTTGGGCATTCATCTGGGCACTGCAAAGCCATCAAACCAAGCTTGGAATCAATCAAAACGGAGCCATTCATTTATCCCTGTTGGTGAATAGCAAGCAGAGAACACGAAGCTTTGTACTCAGCATTGAAAGAATATTTGCTAGATATAACCTTAAAAAGCTTAAATTAGATCATCATCATCATCTTCATCTTTATCTCAATCTCAATTAGATTATGAATATGCCACATGGAAAAAAATGAAGAGGAAAAAAAAATGAAAAAATGAAAACCTTGAAATGAAGCCTTGGTTTTATGCAAAACAACTATAGTCTAATTTGATGGAAATCGGCTGCAAAATGAACATAAGAAGACCCAAAATAAGCTAACAAAGAGTGAATGCACATATTGCAGAAATAAATGATATCATTAGATGTTAAAATAGGTGTCATAGCCTCAAACCAGTAAAAGGCTATCCACATGTAAAAGGTTATGAGTATCTATCCATCCACTATGAGAATAGATCTCCAAGTGGCTAGGACAAGACTCACCTAATGTACCTAATGTGTAGAAGGGAAATAAAAAAGATGGAACCAAAAAACCCATATAGTACATACTGTGGGCGTGGCAAAGATGGATTCATTTAATCATATGAGTTTAGTCAAACATACGAGTTTCTCTTCATGTGGGCCTTTTGATGGTCATGCACATACCATTAACATTCTCGATAATCCTACAATCTACAAACTAAATTGTTGTTACTAAGATGTTTGTTGTCATTCTTTTTTTTCTTGTGTTGTATGTATATGGTAACACAAAGTTCCGAGACCTTTACATTATAGGGAACCTACTGCAATGCGCATGAGCACCTGAGAATGCACATCAACGCATAGACAAAGTAGGAAAGCATCAATAGTGCCTCTTTGGAACATGGGTTCACTATGTTACCATCTGGAACACACGTGTGCAATTTGATTACTTCGATGCCAAGTCAACCAAATTTTGGAAATTCTTGCTCTAAAGTGGAAATTATTTGGGAAACTCTAGAATTCACCCCATTTCAAGGGATTTGGGATTCCTAATTACCCAAATCGTGTGGGAAAAGTTATGGTTGGGCTTGTGTTGATCTCTAAGCATATACCATTTTAATACCTAGGAAGGGATACTCTAAGACCAAAATGAGTGAAAGAAATGTGTCCAAGGGTTTTAGGCGCATTTGTTGAATCTACCATCAAACATATGTATGATTTACTAGAATAACAAAAGTAACACATCGGTTTGAAGCAAATGCACTCCTTGCTAGGGGAGTTTTGTTTTAGGCCTTATATTGCTCGGGACCTCCTTGGTAGGGGGAAATGATAGACTAAATGCATGTCTACACATGCATTCTTCAAAATGTAAATTTTCTTTACTATTTGAAATAAAATTTACACTTTTTTTTCTGTGGAAAAAAAAACAAAAATAACACATCCTATATAACATTGTCATTGGATAAAAGTGTGCACAAGTTTAGGTGCGTATTGTTGTTTTTCTTCATATGAGATGTGATCGATATATTATTACAATGATGAGTGTTCCATATATAGGAAACGTATGGTGACCATCCATGAAAGGATGCGTCCCTTGGATAATCAATAACTATTTATTATTATCATTTACTTATTATATATAGTATTTAATAATCAATAATTATATTATTAATTATTAATCTAAGAGAATGTCTTCCCAATGTTGTCCAAACATCAACACTCCCTCTCAACGAGGGAAACATTCTGCATCATGCCAAGCTTGTCTCTGAAGTATACAAACTTCACCCTAGACTCATGACACTTGTCTATCAGTCTTGGGAGACATCTCTCTCCCACCTGAACCGAGGAGAAACTCCTTCCGCGGCTCTCCCTTTTGAGCCAATTGACTCTCTCTGAGATCAAGCTCACTATGGGTCCGCATGTAATAGCATATAGCATCTTGAGTCTTTATCATTCCTTGTAAAATCACCATGACTAGGACATAGACCACACTAGGATCTTTCACCACAGGTACACACCTGTGAGTGAATGTCATCTTTATGCTAACTGACACGTGGAAAGAACTTCAAGAACCTCGAGTCCATATTATTCCTTGTCATGATCAAGGAAGGACTACGCTTGGGCCCATTTACCACAAGTGCACCTTTAAGATAAATGTATCCTATATCCCTTAGTCTACAACCCAATCTAGGAGAAGGTTCGCCCGATGTTGAAACATCAACACTCCCTCTTAGCTAGGGAGGTATCTTTCCACAACAGTACACAACCACTGCTAGTAGCACACAACTATTATCTAGTGACACACAATCACTGCCAATGGTACACAACCACTGTAGTAGTACACAACTACTGTCCAGAGACACACAGTCTCCGACAGTAGTACACAACCATTGTAGTAGCATACACAACCACTGTAGTAGTACACAACTACTTTCCAAAGACACACAGTCTCCGCCAGTGGTACACAACCATTGTAGTAGCAAAAGATTTATCACACATGGCATTCCCATGTGGAATTCTAGAGACTACTCCCTCTAGAAACACTGGGGTCAACTCCCCATAGTGTGTGACGTCAAGGTAAACTCCTTTGGCATGTCCTCCTATGCTCTCCACAAGGGACGTTGGGCTATAAGCCCAAACCCACTTATCCCTTCTCGGATAAGTGTCCCACTTATCCCTTCTCGAATAAGTGTCCTTATAGATCAACTCAACTCAGTTCACAGAGGAGTATGATCGGGAGAATGTCTATCACACATGGCACTCCCATGTGGACTTCTAGAGGCTACTCCCTCTAGAAACACTAGGTTCAACTCCCCATAGTGTGTGACATCAAGGTCAACTCCCTTGACATGTCTTCATGTGCTCTCCACAAGGAACATTGGGCTATCCCTTCTTAGATAAGTGTCCTCACAGATCAACACACTTATCCCTTCTCGAAGAAGCCCAAACCCGCTTATCCCTTCTCAGATAAGTGTCCTCACAGATCAACTCAACGCAGTCACATAGGAGTACGATCTAGAGAATGTCTCAGGAAGCTGCAAACATCAACACTCCCTCTCAACGAGGGAGGCATTCTTTGCCACGCCTAGTCTGTCACGGAAGTACTCAAACTTCGTCTTGGTTTGGTAAGAACATCAACAACTTTCTCATTTGTAGGAAGGTACTGCACCAATACTTCCTTCCTCTACACCATGTCTCAGAATAATAGTGGAATCCATCACATGTCCAAATAAATCTACAAGGAGCTTTCGAAGCCACACTGCTTCACGGACTGCCACACTCAATGTAATGTACTTTGCTTCTGCGATGCTCGAGGCCACAAGTTTGTTTCCTGCTACACGAGGAAACCATGGCAGATCCCAAAGTAAAGCAACACCCAGAGGTGCTCTTCCTATCCATTGCACTCCCTGCCCAATCAGAGTCAGTATATCCCTGCAATCTCATGTCAATACTGGAAGTATATCTCAGACCATGTCCAACTGTGCCTCGCAGGTATCTCAACACATGCTTCGCAACAATCCAGTGTGTCTGTCTCCGTTGACTCATAAACTGGCTAAGTGTACTCACTGCATAACAAATATTTGGTCTGGTGTTAACCAGTTACATCAATGATCCAATCAGTTATCTATACAGAGTCGCATCAATTTCGTCAGAATCGGAAGAAGACACACTTAGTTTCTTCAAATTCATCACCATTGGTGTAGCCACGGGCTTCACGTTTAGCATCCCAAACTTCTTCAATATCTCAACTGTGTACTTCCCCTGACTCAGAAAGATCTCATCAGTTCTCTGCCACACCTCTAGTCCCAAGAAGTAGTGCATCATACCAAGGTCCTTCATCTCAAACTTAGAGGCCAACGCATACTTGCATTCAACAATAAGGCTCTCTGTACTGATTAGGAATAAATCATCAACATAGAGGACCAAAATCAGGGACTCACCGTTAACAGTTTTGTAGTACAGCCTGGGATCGACAACACTTTTGTTGAAGCCCAAAATCATCAGGTGTCCATCAATCCTCGCATACCAAGTTCGAGGTGGTTGCTTGAGTCCATACAAGGCCTTCTTCAACCCGCACACATAAGACTCCTCATGTATCACGAAACCATCTGGCTGCTCGATGTATACTTCTTCCTCAATCTTTCCATTGAGAAAGGTTGTCTTTACATCCATCTGATGTACTCTCCAACCCATGGATGCTACAGGGGAAATAACCATCCAGATAGAAGTGTATCAAGCAACATGAGCAAATGTCTCTTCATAATCTATTCCCTCCACCTAAGAGAATCCTCTAGCAACAAATCTCATTTTGTGCCTCTCAATGCTCCTGTCAACGGTGTGTTTGATCTTATAGATCCATTTGGAAGTCACTACAGACTTCCCCTCAGGTCTCGAGACAATATCCCACACATCATTCTTCATGATGGATTGATACTCCTCCATCATGACATCTCTCCATACTGGATGACTAGTTGCCTCCTCATAACAAGAAGGCTCAAAATGAATGATGTGGCTCATAGCTACAGCATAGCATGAATATTTCTGAGGTTTCTTGCTCACTCAGAAGGTACCACAAAGAGCTGCATATCCTTCTACCTCCTGCAAAGTCTGACGAGCCCATGTACGTCTCTTCCGACCTACTGCAATATCTTTGGGAATATCAACTGGAACTATAGGATCAACAAGATCAATTGGATCAATCTCCATGTGAGATCCTCTAGATCTCTTAAAGGATACCTCCTCCTCAAAGGTAACATCTCTGCTCACCTCAATCTGTCTCTGACCAGGGATGCAGATCCGGTATGCCTTTGAAGACTCATTGTACTCCACAAATGTATCCTTTCTACTTGAAGGTTCTAGCTTGATCCTTTTCTCCTTGGGTACATGAATGTATACTGGACACCCAAATATCCTGAAGTGTCCAACCTCAGGCTTCACTCCGGTGAAGGCCTTCTTGGGCGTCATTTTTCTCAGAATCTTATGAGGACTTATGTTCTGAACATACACTGCAGTCATGGATTCCTTTTCCCACATAAACATAGGTAAATGTTGATCATGCTAAGTCATCTTGGACCATACTTGATATATCGAGGTTCCCTCATGAAACCAATGTCTCAGAAAGCTGAAAAACATCAACACTCCCTCTGGAGCTAGAGGTGACTCCTCCTCCGTCTCTGCTCCCTCTGACACTGAAGGTAGCTCTTCCTCCTTCTCTGGAGGTAACTCAATCTCTACTCCCTCTGGATTTAGTACCGCCTCCCTCTCTGGGAGTGCCTCTACATACATTGGAACTGCTACCATGCCTGCTTCCTCAACATATCATGGCTCGACTCATGTACTGGGACTGATACACCTGCTCCCTCTGAGTCTCATAATGTGTTTGCATCCTCTACTGGATCTACCATAGTTGTGCTACAGTCGGTCTTGACTCGTTGTATCCATGATCATTGGAACTCTCTGCTATCTGGCATGGTCCCGTCCTAGGAGGTACATTGCTCCTAGAGACTTCTTGTCTCTGAGCATCATGTCTGGAAATGTCTCTCCTTGATATCATGTTGGAAGGTCTTTCCCTCCATGTCTGCCTCCTGCGACCGTCATTATGGATCTTTCTCAGAGCTATTACCTGTGACCTTCTCGGAACAAGAAACAAGAACAACAAAAAGCATCTCCTAAAGGAGATCAATTTATCTTGTGCACAACTATATACAATGACCTTCCAAATAATATGTCTTCTACTATGACCAACACACATCCATCAAATAATCAATGTCATACGGCTACCAACACACATCCATCATATACTCGATGTCATACGGCTAACCATGTTGATTTTCTAGTGTTAAATTAGACAAGCACTAGAACATCACTAAGTAACTCGAAAAATTTCAACTTCTTATTCTCTTCCTTAGATCACTTATCCCACATGTGAGAGAGAAAAAATGTGTCTATTGTTGTATCTTTCAAGTGTCTTTTTATAGTAATATTAGATTGATCCAAAAAAGACAAGTCTCTTTGAAAATTTAATTTAAGTTTCTTTCTTATAAATAGTTGGAGAATACCTCCCGTAACTACCCAAAGATTAATTTGGTTATAATCCATCCACATAGTATTTGACTTTGTTAAATTGTTCCTCCATATTTCATGTGATTCTTTGCATAAATATAGGTAGAAGTAAATATGTAGTACATTCCTCATATTTAGGTAATTAGACATTTTTACTAGAAATTATTGCCCACCATAATTTATGGAATTCTTTCTATAATTTAGGTAGGAGTAAAAAGTAAATATGTTGTACATAGAGATTGTAACAACCCCATAAATTTAACACTCCCAACATTTTACTCTACTCTCATTTTCCTGGGCCCTCCTGTGAAGGAGTCAAGCCCAGTCCCGCTCTGATACTATGTTGTTTTTCTTCATATGAGATGTGATCGATATATTATTACAATGATGAGTGTTCCATATATAGGGAATATATGGTGACCATCCATGAAAGGATGCGTCCCTTGGATAATCAATAACTATTTATTATTATCATTTACTTATTATATATAGTATTTAATAATCAATAATTATATTGTTAATTATTACTCTAAGAGAATGTCTTTCCGATGTTGTCCAAACATCAACACGTATAGTATACCTACGGTCTACCACCACTACATTTATTTGTGACACAAGATTCAATATGTAAAGCTTCAAAATCTAGATTAGAAGTGAGAAAAATAAACAACTCAAGTCATTGATAACTTTTGGGATTATGGTTATTTCTTGATAGTATTTTCTTACAACCATTAAGTTCCAAAGGAAGCCATCTATGAATTTACTCTGAAGTATATGTATGACTTAGTGGGATAAACTAGGTAATGCACCCTATATAACATTATTATGGGATGAAATGGTGCTCAAATCCGGGTACGTACACTAGTGACTACACTAATTTCCACTGGGACAAGGGCTTCAATGCATAGGCTTCATACCTAAACTATAACTGAGGAAAACCAACTATTCAGTTTATTGATCATTTTTGAGATTGTGGTTATTTACTGATAGTATTCTCTTACCCTACCATCATGTTGCAAAGGAAGCCATGGATTGAGCCTGTCTAGCTTTAACACTGAGACCACTCTTACATATTGGATGGTATCCTCTACCATTCACAATGTTTGCTTATAACTGCAAAAAATAAGCTTTTCATAAGCTGATACATGCAAGTTAGGAGGCAGGAAAAGTTATACCTCTATTCTCTTCATTTCAGCTTCTGCTTTTATTCTTTGATTACTTTCCCAGGCTTGTATTTTGATTTCTTCACGTTTATACCTACAGAGGGAGAAATGTATAATGGTTAAAACCAAAATAGGCATGTCACTCATAATCAAGAATATTATCAGAAAAAACAATCTCTATCTCGGTGAACGTAATATACAAGTCACCAGTATACATAAACACACGATTCGATCTACATGTGTAATAATAGTTATCTTCAGACTGAAGAAATTTCCACTAACACGCCAGAACGTAACCAGCCCACCGGCATATTCCCATATCATTTTATGGTCATTCTCTATGCTATGCAGTACTACAGAAATAAATGCACATAGACCAGAATGAAAATAGGGCATAAAAAAGCTTGTTCCAAAGGTGAAGAGTAATTTTGAAAATGTTAAAATTTAGATTGATCTTCATCAATCAAAGTTGTTTAAATTTTACACATGCTAAAGTTTCATTTTTAGAAAAATGAATGCATGTTTTAACACCATCCTTTATTTCGGTAGAACATGGAAAAATATTTTGTTTTCAGAGAGTGTGAATTAGAAAAGAGACTTGAAAATCCAAAGAGAAAGATAAGTCAAAAGCAAAGGTTTACAAGAGAATCACCTGGCCATGTATTTAGCCTGCTCTGCCTCCTCCCATGCTGCAGCCCGAGCCTCTAGGACATTCAGTTTAGCATGTTGCATATCGTTAGTCTTGAGTGATTTAGAAGCATCTTGCTCTTCTTCTTCTTTACTAGCCCATGCCATGATATTTGACTTCCCCAACTGTGCACCTAGAGCAATAATTTCCCTTCTGGTCTTCTCATGCACTTGCTTCTCTGACAATTCATGATGGTCTTTCAGGCCCAATTGATAATTTTCTACCGCCTCCATTGGTACTATGCATCTTCCTGGAGTAGATGGCCGTGAAGTAACAGGACTCCTAGTTGAAGGTGTTGTGGCTCTGAGAGGAGTTCCTGTTCTTGAAGGCTCTTGGCTTGCAATAGGGGTCATTTCTGTCCCCATATCCCTCATGGAAACTGATCTCACAGTTGAAGTTGGCGGAATGTAAGATAAGTGTTCATTGGCCGGATCTGCGATGGGCTTATCGATCGGTCTCATGGACTTACCATAATCGATCTTCTTGGTGTCTCCCTCATCCTGATTCAATCCTACTTCCTCTTCATCCATAGCTGCAGCAGTACTGGAAGGAACAGGCAAGGCTTCCGAGGCATTGGGTGCAGAGGCTTTTCCCTGACGAGGCAAAAAGCTTATTTTTCTCTGTGCATCGGAAGCCTTGGACTTGTTCTTAACATAACCATGGTCTCCTCCTGAAGAGAGACTGACCAACCATTTCTGGGCATCATCCCATTTTGAAGGGGTTGGCTTTGAATGTGACCCTAGACCGGGCCTGTGATGAATTGCCCTATCCCCACCACCCTTGGGGAACTCAAAGCTACTAGAACCATTGCTATTGCCGTTACCATTATCATGCCTACTTTCATATGACTCGTAACCATTACCTTCAAGGGACCCCATTGCTCCTACAAAAAAACCTTACACAACAACCTTTCCCCACTGCAATTAATACTACTCAATATTTATAAAGTCATAAGACATCATCATAAACTCAGAATGTTGTTCATACCAACAAAATACTTGTGAAAATATCCAGAGTCATGGCATTTCCTTGGACCTAGAACAAGCAGTGCTCTTTCTATCATAACACACACATGCTCATTCCAGTATTAAATTTCCAGAACAGGCTGTGTCTAGTAATATATTAAATCATCATGGCATGAACAATGATTTCCCACACGTTCCACTGGATACCAACTCACTCTTTTACCGCTGAATATGCAGCTTGTTTCAATTTCTTTTTAACTACATTGCATAAATAAGCAGATCCCCATTCCATACCTGTTTTGCTTGCAGTGCAGCTCGTTTCTCTATCAATGGCTGCTAAGAAAAAGATAAGTCGATCTGTGGAGCACATGGAGGATATATACACCATGTATGTATCACATCAGTACTTTGAGTCAACTCTAGTCCCGAGAACCAGACTTACATCCAGTGAACTTTTTCATATGATGTTACACGTACTTTATATTTTATTTTATCGATGTATGTCATTGTTTGTAGGCTTATTCACATACAATTTTGTCATTTTTTCCGCAGACAGTGGGGTTACCACATGGGTATGTTGCAGAATGAACATTTTCTAACCGTTAAGTTTACCTTTGAAACTGGGATAGAATTTTATTACTCCAATGCACAGAGTCTGGCTTACTTTCCCGAGGCCAAATTCATGTACTAAGCTACATGTGTGGAAGGGCCAACCGTTCTAAAGTACTCATGCCTACGTTACAAATGTCTGCAATCATTGTACCCTACTGATTTCTTTATTTACCATCTCCACACATCAATTCGTACTTAGATGGTAACTTGAATAATAATTTTGGGTTTCCTGGTACAAGGCTATCGTAGTCTGATCCTCTCATTTACCGTCTACTGCCACTGCTAGCTTGACAATATTTATTAGGAAAGTAATGGTAGCAGGTGCCAGAAATATTTATGAAAGAAATGTATGGTGGCAGAGCCACTTCAACTTGTAAGTTGCAGATTCCATTTTGGTGATGCAACGTTGTATAATGCCAACTCTATAACTTAAAAGGCTAATGGCAAAGCTGGCATTATTCTAAATGGGATAGCCATTTTGATGATGCCACGTTGTATACTGCCAACTGTAGCAAAGGACAGAGCTGGCATTCTTCTAAATGGATTTAATGGTGGTCCCCTGTATAATTAATTTCATTGCACATTTTTATCCTTGCTTTCTACTCTACAAGGTAATTTACTAGCAAGCCAAAGTTTCACAACTGGAACATTGATTTTATTTGTCAAAGTGAAAATGAGTTAGTGTCAATCTTGACTATATTTATCCTTGTCTCTATTTTATAAGGTAATTTCCTTATCATTTTAAGGAATATGAAATATTTGAGATTATTATTTTATAATATTTAAATATATGAAACAAGTGTAAGCACATCTATGTAGTGAAAATCAAACTTCAACTAATTGAAATTCTATGTATTGAAAATCAAACTTTAACTAATTAAAATAAATTTCAATCAATTTATTATTAAATCGTGATTCATTAACTTTTAACTTTTAAGATAGCAAGTTTGAAAGAAGACAAAATTAACTTTAAACACATCCTATACATTAATGACAAAATGAACTAGAACACATTATACCTAGCCTATACAAATCATGATTCATTAACTTTTAACTTTTAAGATATCAAGTTTGAAAAAAGACAAAATTAATTTTAAACACATCCTATACATTAATGACAAAATGAACTAGAACACATTATACCTAGCCTATACATTAATGACAAAATAAACTTGAACACATTATAATTACACATAAATCAAAACTATTTTTTATTGTAAATTTGATTTCTATTATTAAGGTAAACATTAAAAAGAAAATTAATTATTTAGAAATATACTTATTTTAAAGTTGTTAATTAAGTTTAGCTTGAGTGGTTAGGAGGAATGATTGTTATCTTTTCCACCTAGGTTTAATATCCACAAGTAACATGTTGAGTTCTTAACAAGTATATTATTATAATGACTTTGAGCCATATTGTTAAGGAATGAGGAGACTGGCTCGATACCATCCTCAAAATGAGGGGAAGTACTTGTACTTGGGGTTTTTTTCCAGACTTCCTCGAAATGAGGAGACTGACTAGGTATCATCCTCGAAATGAGGAGACTGACTAGGTATCATCCTCGAAATGAGGGGAAGTACTTGTACTTGGGAGTTTTCCCCAAACTTCCTTGAAATGAGGGGAAGTACTCGTACTTGGGGGTTTTCCCTGAGCTTCCTCGAAATGAGGGGAAGTACTCGTACTTGGGGGTTTTCCCTAGGCTTCCTCAAAATGAGGGGACTTGTTGGGTACCATCCTCAAAATGAGGGGAAGTACTCATACTTGAGGGTTTTCCTTGAGCTTCCTCAAAATGAGGGAAAGTACTTGTACTTGGGGGTTTTCCTTGCTCAAAATGAGGGGAAGTACTCGTACTTGGGGGTTTTCCCTAAGCTTCCTCGAAATGAGGGGACCAATGAGGTACCATCCTCGAAATGAGGGGACCAATGAGGTACCATCTTCGAAATGAGGGGAAGTACTCGTACGTGGGGGTTTTCCCTGGGCTTCCTCGAAATGAGGGGATTGGCTGGGTACCATCCTCGAAATGAGGGGAAGGCTCACACTTGGGGGTTTTCCCCAAGGTTCCTCGAAATGAGGAGAAATACTCATACTCGAGGGCTTTCCTTGGGCTTCCTCAAAATGAGGGGAAGTACTCGTACTCAAGGGTTTTCCTCGAGCTTCCTCAAAATGAGGGGAAGTACTCATACTCAGGGGTTTTCCCCCTTCCTCAAAATGAAGGAAAGTAGTCATACTTAGGGTTTTCTTGGGCTTTTTCAAAATGAGGAAAAGTACTCATCAATTTATTTATTTTGACTTTTCTCTTATATATGTATGAAGAAACATTTAAATAACAAAATAATAGAAGTGTTTTAATGACAAAATAACATAATAAGAGATAAGTGAAATAAAGTATTTGTATGAAGAAACATTTAAATAACAAAATAATAGAAGTGTTTTAATGACAAAATAACATAATAAGAGATAAGTGAAATAAAGTATTTATAATATAACAAATTATGATTAAAGTCATTTTTATATATATTTAAATGACAAAATAATAGAAGCTTTTTATTGACAAAATAGCATGTAAGGAGCAAGGGAGATAAATATTTAAAATATAACACGATATAAGAAGTTATGATTAAAGTCATTTTCATATAGTTTTTTTTTAAAGATTTTTGTTTGTTGTACTGAGACATTTTACAATTTCATTTATAAAGTCAATTTCATATGTTTTTTTAAGGTTTTTATTTGTTGTACTGAGAGACACATTTTACAATCAACATATAAGAGATATAATACTATATAAGGAATTATGATTAAAGTCGGTTTGATATTTTTTTTAAAGTACATTTTACAATCATCATATAAAAGATGTAATAAGGTATAAAGAATTATAAGGAATTATGATTAAAGTCAGTTTCATATTTTTTTGGTAAGGTTTTTATTTGTACCAAAATACACATTTTACAATCAGCATATAAAGTACGTGTGTTGAGTTATAATCAAAATCATTTTTATATCTTCTTTTGTTGTATTGCATTTTACAATCAGAAAGATTTGTTGTGAATAAGTGAATAATGTTAGTGTCACAATGATTTATGACTTTTTTATATATAAATAATAATAATAAGTGAATAATATTGATGTAAAATTCACTTTTACATTTTAAAAAATAATATATTTTTAAATAATTTTAAAAAATACAAAATTTTACATATTAAAAAATATTTTAACAATTATAATATTAAAATACTTTCACAATTATAACTTAATATTAATATTAAATCTAATAATATTAAAATACCTTAATAATTATAACTTAATTATAATATTGAATCTAATAATATTAAAATACTTTAACAATTATAACTTCCTACAACTTACCAAGTACTAATATTTGTTTAATTAATTAAAAAAAATACATTTTTATGTCATTATATATTTGTTGGTCATTTATTTATGTTTATATATTTTATAATAAATATATATAATATAATATTTTAATGTATATATAAAATATCATTTTTATATAATAAATATATTCTTAATTTAAGTAGTAACTTAAATTTGAAATTAAAGATTTTACTTATTTTTAATATAAGCACCTTTTTTTTTTCATTTATATTTTTATTATTATTTTAATAGTATAATTAATAAGTTTTATAAGAGAAGTTTTTATTTACATGATTTGCAAATGTAATCCACTCGTGAGTGTGTAGGATTTTAAAAAAAATGTATTCATTGTTTTTTATTATTTGATTGAATATTCTATACTTGAAATCAAACTTTTTTTAGATCTAGGATAATCACTAATTTGTTGGGATTATCTAGGTGAGGTCTGTGTTCAAATATGGCTCATTGCCACTATAAACCTGAGGCTAGTACCAACATCCTACAAGTCGGCACCTAGCAAGAAACTTATGACTTACCAAGGACCGAGACATCGAGAGACACACCCATGAAGGGGTCCCACTCAAGGGAGGCACCTATCCTTGTAGCTTTATCACAACGTGCCAACATGTCACTTATGAGAATTGAACCCAGGTGGAGAGGAGAACAAACAATCCGTCCAACCACCCAAGCTATGAACTATGGACAAAATGAAACTTATAACAACTATGTAAATAATCAAAATTAAGGACAAAGAAAAGAAAAGAGTGAGGGCATTTGCACATCTAAGGGCCCTTACCCCTAAACACCAATAACTAGTTGTTTATGTTGATAAAACTATTGGAAATACATAAGAGAGAGGGGAACCCTATTTATATCAATAAAGAGGAAAAATGCTAACTTAATGCTCAAGTCACTAAGAAAAGTGATTAGACCATCATTACATAAAGATGATCTTTTATGAATGTCACAAAATTACAAAAGATCATAAACATACTCACAAAATAGTTCTTCTTTTTCCAGCAGAAAAATTACTCATTATATTTATATATAATTTGTTCTCATGGAAGAAACTATGCATTTTGTTTACAACTTTCAAAATTCATACATCCTTCAAAATTGAGTAGTAACAGTCATGGCTAAAACTGAACCACTTACTTAGCACCATCATAAGGCAAAAAATTGTAATAGTCTAAAGGATTTTTTGAAACCGATCCAAATGTAGCATCAAGCATGATCTATTTTCGGACTGTCCCATGGCTGAGGATAGCATATCCTCAAAATTTTTTGAATACTATCACACTTCAAATAGTTTAAATAGAGATGACACTAAAGGATGACTAGATACTATATGAGATTTAGAAAGGGAGTAGGACCCTCATGACCATCAACCCAGTGGTTGTATGTGCTTTTTCCTTCTTGCTTCTGTAGTGCAGTCTTGGAGAGTAAATTGACATCCTTGTTGTAATATCGATAGATACGTGTGTAGTTGATCTCCCTGAAGATGGATTGAAGCTCTCTGATTATGTCCTTCCATCCCAAAAGTGAAATAACCTCCAATTTTCCTATGTCATTTAACCCGTCAATTATGATTTTTGAGTCACCAAATATTTGTAATGCTTCAAGACTGAGTCTAGGAGTATAATACCCAATAACAATGTTATGGTTAGGTACAAAGCATCCCCTTAATATGTTTTTTCCTTCAATGTTGAAAACCAAGCAATAAAGGCAAATGTTGAAACAATTGCCAAAAAAACTTAATAGATGCATTGTTTCCCCAATATGATTGAAAGTAGGTGGTATAATACATCAAAAGATGCATAAACGCACCTTTAATGTATATGTTTTCTCTAATAAGTCTCCCCACTCCCACCCTCATATATGAGGGTGGGGGTGGGGAGAAACTATACACAATGTAAGTTTGTCCAAATTTGGTAGAAGGACTTAAGCTTCGGTTTCAAAAGCGATTTTCAAGGAGTGCATGTAAAGTAAAATAAAAGAGGGATGCACTTTATGAATAAGTTACATGAGTAATATAGAAAGAAAAAAAATTAAGCCCTAAACTACTTATTCCAAAAATGTCCTTACTTCAACCAATTGTACTAAACACATCATTATATATAAAGCATAAAAGGAGAAACATAGTTTTGTTTTTGTCAAGGGCTACCCGAGAGTAGTAGATATCTAAAACTATGCTAATTTGGTTGTTCCACAAAAAATGCTTTAGATTCCCATGTGGCTTCCTCTTTAGGGAGGCCTCTCCACTGAATAATATACTATGTGGTTTGCGGTATATGGAGGTTTATCACATTCACCTCAAGAATGCACTTAAAACTCTAGTACGAGCTTGCCTTCTTCATCTGTGAGAGTGGGCCACCACCTCATTGCTAATTTATTTTCAAAGTAAGTAACATGAAATACATCATGGAGTCTCATCTTGTTGGGAATGTCTAGTGTATAAAAATCCCCCTCAACTTTTTCTCACACTCAATATGGCCCATAAAACCTAGGTTCAAGATTGTTTTTACCTTGTTGTCAAAGAGTTATCTACATGTATGGTTGCAATTAAGAATATACCTTATCTCCAACTACAAACTATTGTTTTTAGTAGTGTTGAGGATCCAGTGGTTTGATTTTGATTTTATTCTTGACAATGAACAAGTTATCTTTGAGGATGTTGAATACATTTTACATTTCCTATATAATGACAGTGGTAGTAGGGACTTTAACATTTTGAATGGCAATCCTATATTTTTAGAATGGAGGCCCTTGATAACAATTTTGCAACCATCCTAGTGGAAAGAGGGCAACTTATCCCAGTGGTCAGTGGAGTAGGCCGCTATGGAAATAAACTCCAATGTTAGTGACATAAAAATCATCCTTGAAACTATAGTCTTACATATAAGTTCCACCTTTTGCACCATACCTTCATATAGTATTTGTGCTAGGATTCTTAAGGAAGCATGTATAAGTATGATTAAGGAGGTTGAGTCACTTGACATGTTTCTTATCAAGGATTTTCAATGTACTTCTAGGATCCACCATAACTATGAGCCTTTATTTTTTTATGAAAGCATGAAAGCTTGAAGGTATCAAGCCTTCCCAACCCAATTATTACAACAAGGTAGATTGGACTTCCTTATTTTAGTGGTGGAGTCAATTGGTTGGTCTTGTGGACTTGATCATTATTTGGTCCTTCATGAAGAGTATTCTCTTAATGTTCAAATCAGAGTAGGATTTGCATAGATATTTATCCATAAAAAGTTTTGAGGGTTGTAGAGATGTAGATCCTTAACCCAATAAGAGTGTATTTAACACAAGAGTTTGAGGTGGATGTATTGGATTTATAGAATGGAAGATGACTAAGAATTTATTTATGACATTTTAGAATTTTTTTCTTCCTTGGAATTCCTATTATATGCACAAACCTTTTTACTACAATTTAGTATTTTGCTCTCAATAGCTTCAACATGATTCTATACTCTTTTAGCTACACTAATAGATTTTTCCAAAGAGTCAAAGTTTAAACATTCTTACCCCTTTATAGATTTCTACTTTATACATTTCAAACATAGATGTTGTGCACTAAATTTGCATAGTATTTTGCCTTGGAATCCAAGACTTAGAACTTATTAAAGTACTCTTCTTCTAACATGTCCTCCTGGAATAAGTGCATGAGTTGAGCATAATAAGGCTCATCCTCGCTATGATCCATATACAAACTCACCAAAAATTCCTCTAGGGATTTTATAAATCCTGTCACCCCAAGTATGGGATGCTCCATCCAAACATTATAGTTCCACTTTTAAATTATCCTCCTATTTGTGCATGTGTTGTACCTTGGATGTTAACTTTACCTTGATTAACTAGGTGTGCACTTCCACTTCACTGCTAAAGTCATATTGTGAGATCTTCATTTAAGGGTTGAAAGTGAGTTTGTGAGGATTACATGCCACTAATAATCTCTAAGTGATGTTACCTTTCATTCCCTAAGAGTTCATGTCCTCATCTTCCTCATCAAATCATCTAGGGTTATGGATGGAGGTATTTAGGACAATTTCCTTAACACTTTGTGTACGGCTTGTAGCTGCATGAATTTCCCTCATTCCTTCTAAGCAGTTCCTAAAGATTTCTTCCAAATATATTTTTTTCACATATTTATATTCTCCTTCAACATTGTTGTCTGTAAAAAAACAAATAAACACATAGCAAGTGTGAGAATTGACCGAATCTCTGAGTATTAATAAATTGCAACATTATATTACTCAAAATATAACTACTCTTGGAACTATGAAAATAAACAAATATAAAACAAGAATTAAGAGCTAAAGAAAGGAAAAGAATCGGGGTACCTACAAATTGAAAGGAAGATTACCCATACATATCCATGTAAAGGAGGAATACATCTCCAATAATCAATAGTAATTGGTTGATTGTATTGATAAAATAATATAAGATACATATAAGAGGGGGGACATCTAGTTATGCCAATAAAGATGAAAAAATCCTAACTTGAAGCTTAAGTTACTATTAAGAGTGATTAGGCCCTTATTATATAAAGGTCCATTTTAAAAAAAAATAACATTATTACAAGATAATATATGTTGAGGAACCAACATAAGGCACTTCAAAAATTTAGGTTTGAGTCTTTGATGTGATTTTAGATTATGAAGAGATCTAGGGCTTGGTTTGGAGTTATTTCCCTAGCTATAACAATCACTTTTTTTTTTTTGGCTTCAGTGGAGCCTGCATGATGCATAGGATACATTTTTTTGTGCCTATCACAAGCTAGTGGGGAGGTACTTAAATGGCCACCAAGCCTTTTGATGCTTTAATGTTGGAAATCACACAAGGGTATTTGAGAACAATGATGGCCATCTTGGTTCCTCCCGAGGCTTTAGTGAAGCTCATCACAAAGGTGATACACAAGGTAATGGAGTTTTCTTTGATGAATCTCTTGTTGATAATGTTGACTCTAAATATTATTTGTTTGTGATATTTTGAAAATGTGCACATTAATAGGGTATTTTGTTGGATTAATCCCACTAGAGACTTTTGTTAAAGGATGGACCAAGGAGATATACCCCCCTCACTTGGATCTACATTTCATTTGGAAGCCCAATTAAGGGATTTTTCCAAATTCTCCTTCGAGGAGGAAAACCATTATCATGAAGTTCTATCCTATGTCCCTTGGATGTTGAAAAAAACCTAGTTATTTGTGTTAAACAGAATGATGAATTTTCCAATTATGAAGTCTTCAAGCAATATTACCTAGTGTGGGTATAATTCCTAGGGATTACACTACAATTTTAGGCTTTACTGCAAATATTTTCATCCTCAACTCTAGCTTTATATACCCCGAGTTAGTATGGTTCTTCAACCCACGCCCTTATAAAAGGATTTTTCCAAGGGTTTATAAATCCAAAGATTTGAAATAATTTGTATTCACAGGAGTGGAAGGCCATATTATCTAATCGCTAGTACAATATATCATTCTCCCCAACTCTTGGTTCATGTGCCAAAGTCCCAACCATAGAATAGAATATTTCACCTTACTAAAGCAAATTCATTATCCAATATCCCCAACTTTTGTCCCTTTTGGACAAGCCTCAGTGCTCATTGTACCAACCTCATGTAAACAATGATGAAGGGACTAAAGTTTTTAAAAAAGGAAATGATCCTCATTCCCAACAATATAAACCAATTACATAGTCTCCCAAAAATAGCATACCTATACAACCCACCCCTAGTCCAACCCAAAAGAAATCTTCTAGATCCATGGTGGCCAAGGACCCTAAGGGAACTAGGTCAGGTCTCTTCCCAAGAGGATATATACCTCCCAAACAATTGGAATTGATGATTCCCATAAAAATCCAAGGAACATAAGTTTGAATGACTATTTCCATCCCAAAAGCAAATAGTTAACTCTTCTATTCCCTTCAAAAACCTAGTAGGGAAGGAAGTGAAGAGATGGATTTTATCCTTGAAGATTCCCAAAAAAGACAATCTCATTGAATGTATGGGGTCTCACCAACCCTTGTTGTGAATGCATAGTGCATAAGGTAAGAACCTAAATTTATTATCTAGGTATTTTGTGTTTGCAAGGGGTTGAAGTTGTTAGGTTTATGCTTAAATTTTCCCTTCTAGTAATGTTTTTGGATTTGATTATTTTTTATACTAACCATGATGATGGAAGAGGTGGAGTAGCAATCCTAGTCTCACAAATCAAGTGGATGCCATTATTCAACATGAGTCAATATTGACCAATTGTGTTGTATGGGATTTATTTGATTCAAAGTCCATGTGTTAGGACTAGTTAATATTTATGTGTCAAATGATGTTGGTAAAAGGACAACCATGTGGGATTGGATAGCTAAAGATCTCTCAGAGGATTTTTGGTTATTTTATGTTGACTTCAACAACATGGAATATAAAGAATATAAAGAAGACATTTTACCTATCATAATCCCCCCAAAAGAATAGATGGTCTAGAACAACCTTAAAGCAACACTCAACCTTTACAACCATAACAATTTCCATGCAAGAAATCACCTAAAATTTGGTTCACTTGGTACAATTTTCATATTGGAAACCAATAAGTTTTGAAAAGACTCAATAGAGCAATGTTATCCAAGAAACAAATATTTTCTTTATCGTGACAAAAGGAAGCATGTTTAGGCGATGGCAGGAGTCACCATATCTAATTAGACACTAATCATTTTCTCCATATCCCAAGGTTTTGACAAGCCCAATCTGTGGACATGAGATTCATGTTAAACACCTCTCGTCTAAAATATGCATCTTGTATTGAAGCCATCAAAATAATCTAGAACCTTATTCCATGACCTAGAGAAGATATAGGATGGATTTTATGATGGGAGGATGGTATAAGAAGGGTTAACTCTTTTTTAAAACTCAATATAGTTAGAATAAGGAAGTGTAAAGAAGACATAGATGAATCAAATAAGGTATCAAGGATATTATAATTCATTCTTTTTAGTGAGAAACTTTAGGTAGAGTGGACAAGTTGTGTCACTCATTGAAGGTTGGATATTTGTACAAAAACAAAAGGAGCCCAATTGAAATCCTAGTTGGATTGTCTCAAGACATGTGACAATCCAACCTAGGATTTTTTAAAATCCATCACCTCCAAGGAAGCACTGGAGTGTATCAAGTCCATTGAAACCACATATGAGAGAATAACAAACTTGGTGAATAACAAAAGAGTTTTTTAATCATTATAAAATGGGCCTTTAATCTCAAGGCATGATGAAGGAAATGAAGGTGTCCATGCAAAAATATTTCGACGTAGTACCTTGAAACATGACACAAGAGAAATGACGAGCATGTGAGCAATGATAATAATGGAGGATTTGATAATGAATCTTAATGAAACGTTAGTTGATAAGACTCTTGTACAAGATAGGTTCTAGTCTAAGTTCTAAAAGGCCACTTGAGATTTTGTGGGCTCAAATATTCTCCAAGTATATAAAGACGTAGTATATATTTGTACACTAGGGAGCCACGCCAACAAAGCAATGATCAATTTCAATACAAAACCACGAGACCCAAATATTATCACAAGTTGGAGGTTGATCACCATATTGAATGTATCTTACAAAATTCTAGTCAGGGCACTTGTCCGTCAAATTAAACATATCTTTCCGAAAATAATTAGGTCAGAATAGACTTTGTTCATAAGAGGGAGATACATCTTGTATAATGTAATAGCTATATGGAGTATGGAATGGGATGGAACCCAAGGATTATAGGCCATATTCATCAAGATTGATTTTGAAAAAGTGTGTGATAGAGTGGAATGGACTTTCATCATCTCTATGTTAAAGATGTTGAGATTTGAATCCTTCTTTACTGGAGTAGTTAAAATATTATTTTCAAAAGCTTCAATTTGTCTTTCTATTAATTAGGACAAATATAGAGAAAGGGATCTTCTAGTTCATCCAACAAGGATTACCTTTAACCCTAACCCTGTATGAAAGGGTTGCTAAATCCATTTTCTATCTTCTCCGCAACATAATTTGACAAGGAAAAATTAAAAAGGTATCCTCTTCCTTGGAGACAATAACGGTCATCTTGTAAATATGCACTATGTGGATGACTCTTTCTTAACAATCACTGAAGAGAAGAAAACATTGGCCAACACCATGGATTGCTTGTAAATTTTCCATGAATTCTCTTGATTGAATTTACAGATGAGAAAAACTCAATGCTATCAAAAAAGACAATAGGAAGTCCTTGAATGGATCTTAAGACAAGGATAGACATTGCCAAATATTAGACAAGTTCAAATTTTTGGGGATTCCCAGTTCCTTTAGAGGCTTTGTGAAGGAATTATGGAAAGATTTTCTACTAAGAGTTTAAAAAAATGATAAGTGCATTTTGAAATGTTTATTGCTTGTAGGAAATTTTTTAATTTACACCAATGTGCTAGCTAATACATGTGTACTACTCATCATGTTGGGTTCCATCGACCCATGCATATGATAAGATGGAAAAATTTCCCATAAATTTTCTTTGGTATAATTCTAATAATGACAAAATCTTCCATGGATTTATTTGCAACATCTGCCACATGCCCGCGGATAAAGGAGGGATGGGTATATTTTCCACCAAAACACATGCCCAAGCTTTGTAGTGTATGAGATTCACACTCGATTACTCACATATTCCTATGCATCAAGAAGTATGATGTGTAGTCCACTCTTGTTCTACATTCATGCATGACCCATCCAATGATGATATAATAACTTTTAATACTATTCTTTTGTGATGGACCACCTCCCTAGAGTTCACCTACCTTAGCCTAGATGTGTGACATATTAGGGATAGATAATTATTAGGTAGGATCCTTGGATGCCTTCTTTCCCTTGGTCTCTAGTTTGGTTCACTTTGTCCTGTGGGGCACTCACCCAGGGTGTTTCTTAACTTTGGGGGTTCAGTTGGGGAAGAAAACCCCAATCATGTCCATAATTACTTAAGATGCCTCATATTGGGCTTTTTATCCCCATTTTGTGGATAACTAAGGAGATTGTGTATCGAGGCCCTCAGGGTGCATATATGGAGTGCCGAGAGACTACATGACCAACAATATCCTTTTGCACAGATGGAGACCCTCCTCGCCACCACATATGGTCACAGATTTCCAGATAGACCACCACATCAGTTGGCTTCTGGAAGGTAGTGGGCCTTGATCCATGAGGTACAAGTCAGTATTATGGTGAGCATCATTTCAATATTTAAGCCATTTGAGTATGTTGTATCTTAGACTGCTCTAGATTTCATGATATATGCTTGGACATTATGCCTTTTGCCTTGCTTCACCTTGGTGGTTGACATTGTGCCTCAATAAGTGGTCTTCCTTGGGGATGGGTTTGTTACTAGGAACTCCCTTAAAGAGCCATTGTACCGTTCTCGACCATACTTACCACTTTCGATCATTGTTCCCCTCCATTTCCTTATCTCTTGGGATTTTAGCGTGTATTGACCCAAGAAGGGGTTGTCCCTCATTTTATGTGAAGAAGGGCCTGAAGGCCCAAAGGGATTGATAATGGGTAAAATATAAAAGCCTTGTATGAACCTTCCAGATGCTTCGCCCAAGGATCACCCAAGAAAGCAGTGAAACACTTATCTTTGAGTAAAGGGGACCCACAATATAATAAAGAATGCTTAAAGGGTTAGTTGAAGGATAGGAGGTCTCATCACGAGCTGACCTATCACGTCCATGAATATCTAGTGGTATGACATTGCCATCATCTGGTCACCAAACCATGGTAATGGCTCTCATTTGCATGGTTGAGACAAAGGGGGTCTCATCACGAGCCAACCCTCTCATTTGCACTAGGTGTTTTTGGGTGACATTGCCATTATCTAGACACAACACCAGGGCAGTGACCTTCAACCTTTTAAAAAAAATATGAAATAATAAAAGAATGGCAAATAATGGGCTTGGAAAAAGTGCATTGCGGACGAAGGTACCACACACCCTCTACAAAGACACCCATGAATGAGACACTACGACCCCTTGTATGTCATGATCCCTATGCCCATTGAATCTTCACCCCAGCCACTTCACCCACTTTACATGGATTAGAGAGGGAGAGAGGGATCTCTTGGAAAATATCCTTGACCTAGGGAAAAATCTACCCAATAGGACACCTCGTCAACCCTCCCATATTCAATCTTGACAAGTCGCATAGTGTCTTTGAGCAATTAATTGTTTGATATAGTAATCTTTGATTCACATGCTTAGGTGGCTCATTTATCGATTGGATTCACTTATCATGATGTTATGACCTAAGATCCTTGGAGGGCATGCTCATTTGTCTTTGCAGGACCTAGTTGGTGGACAGTTTTGGGAGAACAAGCCTATCTTAGGTTTCCATGGGGCTGCAAGCCCATAGGTTGGATTTCAAGGGTCCACATGTTAGATCACAGAGATGAAGAATTGAAGACCTAGAAGATGATGTGGAAGACCTAGTCCATCCCTCACATGCCAAACAATTTGCCTAGGAGGGGCAAAACATCTTCTTTTTTAGCTTGGCGTCATACTTAGGGGCTAGGGTTTGGTAGTGGTGTTGCCACTCTTTAACACATGGACGTTTTGAGGAGGATGAAGCCTTGGCCATGAGGAGATTGCATAGATGATTGACATTTGGCCTTTGGAGGCCTACCATAACTTCTCCAAGACCAACGACTTCTCCCAAGTGGAAAAATGTATCCTAAAGGGGTGGCGTCCATGTAAAATTAGGGTTTTATTTGTGCAAAAGTGAAAATTTAATGAATTGTTTAATATTACTTTGTTAAGGGGGCAAGATTAGGGTTGTTGAACCCTAGTATTGTGTTTTAACCCTTAATATATGGACAAGTTACATTGGTGACATTTTGTATAAATAAGAGATCATAAGATCTCATTTGGACATAACTCTCCCTCTTGTGAGAAGACTTGATCTGAAATTTTCGCTACACTTGGATCTATTTGTTTCTTGTGCACTTGTTTATGGCTATCTTGATGAATGGTTGATGGGGGAGTGAGGTGCTAGCCTAGGATGAATGGTTTCTATATTTTATGGTGGATTGTCTTAGCATCTTTCTCGATTTTGGTATGGTATTTTACTCTTATGCTATCATTTTTCAAATCGAGGATTGTTGTGCGAGGAGCTAAGTGGGAAGTAAGAGAATTTACACCCTCACTCTATTCTCCATCATTTATTGCTTGAAGTTCATTGATGTTGCAAGGTTTTGTTTGAGGAAGTAATAGGATTTACACCCCCAAGGAAGTAGCGTATCTAGTTCATTTACTTGACTCCATTAACCGAATATTTAAAGGCACTAGTCATTTCTTTTTTGCATTGGAGATATAAAATCATTGCCTTGGAGAATGTAAAATTTTGTCTTTTGAAAGATCTCTTTCTTGGAGTTGGTTTGCCACATTGAGAGGACTCTTCCCCTACTAGGGCACCCCCTCTCTCCCACTAGTTTAATTTATGTTACAAACTTTAACCTACAACCATTAAGGTTGCATAACCCTAGCTACTAACTCTCTCTTAACTCCTAAACTAACCCTAGACTAGCTCTTAAACTTTGCTCACTAACTCTACTAACTAGGGCGCATATTTTGGATTAATTGTTCACATATTTTGATGGTGTAATTTGCTGATTAAAATTGAATGAAAGCTACAGCCATAAGGATGCAATTTTCTGCAGAAAGTACATGTTATAACATCTTGCTTTATTTAGCCTCAAAGTCCATTTCTCAGTCATAATTGATTTTCCATATTCATTGATAATATTGATGATTGATCTCATGCTTTACATGATGATTTGAATGTATTGCTTGCTGATATAAACTGTCATCTACCTCTGCAAATTGGGGAAAACAAGCTTAACTTGCCGATTCACACTAACATATATCATTGCAAGTTGGATTTTCTTGTGTCTCAGGCAGGTACAATCATCCAGAGAGGTACTACAACGTTGGGGAAACAATCACTTGACTTACAAGGCATCTCTTTCCACATCTCATTCCACTTAGACTTGACTTCTATGGGTTTCACTTCCATATCCATTCATCTACATCTCATTCCCCCTAGGGTCACCCAGATCACCTCCCTGGAGTGACCTAATCACCCCTGAAGTGTGGGACCTACATTGAGGTGACATTGGGTGTAGGATTCCCAAGTTGTAGCACTTTGTTTTGTGGTTGGGTCAATATTTTTACAACCTACAACTTGTGCTATAAAATTTTGGCATTGTTTCCAGGGAGGATTTTGAATCCTCTTCGTGCCCTAACGACACTTTGGCAAACTTCCCTCCCAAAGCCTCTATCCCTTAGTTTTCCTGGAAAATACATCCAAGGGATGTTCCCTTTCCACCCTTGATGAAATCTCCTTGAAGTTCATCTGGCGACTCCACCTTCCACAAACCCACCTTTCCCTCTTTTCCCTTTCCATCCTTTGATGAGCATTAGTCTCATATGGCAAATCCATTAAGGCCTTACCCTAAGTGATGAAACCATGGCCTCACGGGACTTACCATGGGAATTCCATAATGTGTATACTTCTTTGGATGTTCAAAATATCCCTGGATATTCAAATCATTGCTCCGCTAAGTGAAGGGAAAAATGCCCTAAATTTGACGGTGATACAGCTCTAGCAGTCACCCATGTCGTGAATTTTATGAAGTATGCTTCGAGCTTAAATGTGCTACATGAAGATATGCTGATGAAAATTTCCATGTCTTCACCGGAATCAAGTAAAAAATATTGGCTTGCACACTCATGTGATCGGAAGAGTATCCCTTCTTCTACAAAGCTCATTGAAGAATTTCTTAGGGATTATCGACCAGCTACTCAAAGTTTGCAAGATGCTTTCCAAGAGCTCAAACACACTCTTTGCATAGAAGTTTTTTCGATCAATGATGAGACAATAAATGAAGAAGTGCTTGAAGGAAAAAAATGTGAAGAAAAATACCAAGCACATCCCAAAGAAGTTTATTATGTTGAAGATCTAGAGGAGACGTTTGATGAAGATGAAGCATCTTCCCTTCCGCTTGATGAGAACATCCATACCTCTGATTCTCCTGCACATCAAGAAGAGAACATGACGAGTTATAATTCTTTTAAAAACTTTGATGATGCTTTTTTCCATGACTATGGAAATGAAGAAAACTGCCAAAAAGATCTCGATGAAGTTTCTCTTGCAGAAGGCCTAAACAAGACATTGTTCTCTATTGTCCCTTTCGAAGAAGATGAAGTTATCTAGTCTTGTGAAGAAGTAATCAACTTTTATGATGCATATGAAATCATGGAACAACCCCTGGATATAGTTGATGATCGAATTGATGATCTCATATAGATTGGGAGATGCAGATGGGATTTGGGTTGTTTCATTTTTTACGAAGATCCTATCTACGATATTTAAGGCACAACTCAGATAAAGGTTATAGAAAGCATTTCTTCATAGGATTTTTGTTTACATCCAGGTGGTCCATATATGTGTCAACCTGATGATTTGGTTACATATTTGTTCCATACATTCGAGGACGACCTAACACAACATTTTCACGATGATTTTCAACCACCATACTCATATTTTGATAGAAACCAGGTCGTGGCCTGCCCAAAGCACTCCGAGGTCCATACTACCAAATGAAAGTACTTTCATGTTGAGACTTTGGGTAGGGATTTGAAGACAAAGAAGAGACGTTTTCTGAGTTTGATGGAGGAGTTTTTCTCTAAGGCTGTGCCTTACCCCGTTTCCTCTTGTTTAGGAAATCATAGGGTTTTCTTTGGATCTCTTGTCCTTTCTTAGCCTTGAGAGAGCAGTGATATTCTAAGTGAAGATGAAGACGAGCCATCGTCTATCTATACTATCCCCCTTCAGAGATGGATTGATCAGTCTTGTGACTACACTTTCAGGCGGGATGATCGAGCTGATGGTTTCTCTTTCTAGCAGGATTTCCTCCCTCCCACCCATCTTCATGAGTTTTATTTCATGATTGATTATATGTGTGTTTATACTCATGATTATTATGTGCTTGACTTATCTTTGTTGTATTATATGATTAAGCACAGAGGGAGATACTTTGATGAGACGATCAAATGGTTGCATTGGTTGTATGACTTCACCTGACATCATCCAGCACGTGCTCTTTAGGGCCCCAAGGCCCCATGTAAGTAGGTAAGTCATTTTGATTCCCGACATTTGCATCTTGCTCATATTAGTTTAGATGTATTTCATTTTCATTTTTCTTTACTTGCATATTGATTTCATGCTTAGCTTAGAAATTTTTGAAAATTTTCTTTTCTAGATTAGTTTTCATTTTTGGATATATATATATATATATATATATATATATATATATATATATATCCCTAGAATATCCCTAGATGCTCTAATCCATTTTTTTGAGTTTTTGGCAGGCACAGGTCTACCAGGAGATGTTGTGGTCCTCATACACTCTATGGAGATCACATGTCCCTAAGTAGGAGTCAGATGTTATCCCCATTTTGTCGATAACTAAGGATATTATGTCTCGAGGCCCTCAAGTTGCAGATATGGAGTGTCGAGAGACTACATGACCAACAATATTCTTTTGCATAGATGGAGACCCTCCTCACCACCACAGATGGTCGTAGATTTCCAGATGGCATCCACCACATCAACTGGCTTCCAGAAGGTAGTGTGCCTTGGTCCACGAGGTACAAGTCAGTATTATGGTGAGCATCATTTCAATTTTTAATCCATTTCTATATGTTGTATCTTAGACTGCTCTAGATTTTGTGATATATGCTTGGACATTATGCCTTTTGCCTTGCTTCACCTTGCTGGTTGACATTGTTCCCCGGTAAGTGGTCTTCCTTGGGGATGGTTTTGTTACTAGGAACTCCCTTAAAGAGCCATTGTATCGTTCCCGACCATACTTACCACTTTCTGTCATTGTTCCCCTCCATTTTCTTATCTCTTGGGATTTTAGGGTGTATTGACCCAAGAAGGGGTTGTCTCTCATTCTATGGGAAGAAGGGGTTGAAGGCCCAAAGGGATTGATGTTGGGTAAAACATAAAAGCCTTGTATGAACCTCCCATATGCTTCGCCAAGGGATCACCCAAGAAAGTAGTGAAACACTTATCTTTGAGTAAAGGGGACCCACAATATAATAAATAATGCTTAAAGGGTTAGTTGAAGGATAGGAGGTCTCATCACGAACTGTCCTATCACATCCATGAATATCTAGTGGTATGAAATTGCCATCATCTGGTCACCAAACCATGGTAATGGCTCTCAATTGCATGGTTGAGACAAGGGGGGTCTCATCACGAGCCAACCTTCTCATTTCCACTAGATGTTTAGGGGTGACATTTCCATTGTCTAGATACCACGTCAGGGAAGTGACCTTCAACCTTTCCTTAAAAATATGAAATAATAAAAGAATGAAAAATAAATGGGCTTCGAAAAAGTGTATTGCGGACGAAGGTACCACACACCCTCTACAAAGGCACCCATGAATGAGACACTATGACCCCTTGTATGTCATGAGCCCTATGCCCAGTGAGTCTTGACCCCAACCACTTCACCTGCTTTACATGGATTAGAGATGGATCTCTTGGAAACTCTCCTTGACCTAGGGCAAGATCTACCCAATAGGACACCTCGTCAACCCTCCCATATTCAAGCTTGACAAGTTGCATAATGTCTTTGAGCAATTAATTGTTTGATATAGTAATCTTTGATGCACATGCTTAGGTGGCTCATTTATTGATTGGATTCACTTATCATGATGTTATGACTTGAGATCCTTGGAGGTCGTGCTCATTTGTCTTTGCAGGACCTAGTTGGTGGACAATTTTGGGAGAACAAGCCTAGCTTGGGCTTCCATGGGGCTGCAAGTCCATAGGTTGGATGCCGAGGGTCCACTTGTTGGATCACAGAGAAGAAGAATTGAAGACCTAGAAGATGATGTGGAAGACCTAGCCCAATCCTGACATGACAAACGATTTTCCCAGGAGGGGCAAAACGTCTTATTTTTTAGCTTGACTTCATACTTGGGGGCTAGGATTTGGTGGTAGTGTTTCCACTCTTTGACACATGGACATTTTGAGGAGGATGAAGCC
The DNA here is from genome assembly GCA_009831015.1 of Picea engelmannii. NCBI lineage: Eukaryota > Viridiplantae > Streptophyta > Pinopsida > Pinales > Pinaceae > Picea > Picea engelmannii. The sequence continues at coordinate 2,714 of ML777429.1, read as the reverse complement.
CTGGCCATGAGGATATTGCATAGATTATTGACATGTGACCTTTGGATCCCTACCATAGCTTCTCCAACACCAACGACTTGTCCCAAGTGGTAAAATGTCCCCTAAAGGGGTGACGTCCATGTAAAATCAGGGTTTTATTTGTGCAAAAGTGAAATTTTAATGAATTGTTTAATATTACTTTGTTAAGGGGGAAATATTAGGGTTGTTGACCCCTAGTCTTATGGTTTACCCCTTAATATATGGACAAGTCACCTTGGTGATATTTTGTATAAATAAGAGATCATAAGATCTCATTTGGACATAACTCTCCCTCTTGTGAGAAGACTTGATCTGAAATTTTCACTACACTTGGCTCTATTTGTCTCTTGTGCACTTGTTTATGGCTATCTTGATGAATGGTTGATGGAGGAGTGAGGCGCTAGCCTTGAATGAACGATTTCTAGCTTTTATGGTGGATTGTAGCATATTTCTTGATTTTGGTATGGTATTTTACTCTTATGCTATCATTTTTTCAAGTCAAGGATTATTGTGCTAGGAGCTAAGTGGGAAGTAAGACAATTTACACCCCCACTCTAGTCTACATCATTTATTGCTTGAAGTTCATTGATGTTGCAAGGGTTTGTTTGAGGAAGTAAGAGGATTTACACCCCTCATTCTCAAACCCTAAATAAAGATACTTGCCTTGGGAAGTAAGAGGATTTACACCCCCAACGAAGTAGCATATCTAGTTCATTTACTTTATTCCACTAACCCAATATTTAAAGGCACTAGTCATTTCTTTTTTGCATTGGAGATATAAAATCATTGCCTTGGAGAACATGAAATTTTGTCTTTTGAAAGATCTCTTGCTTGGAGTTGGTTTGCCACATTGAGAGGACTCTTCCACTACTTTAATTTATGTTACAAACTTTAACCTACAGCCATTAAGGCTGCATAACCCTAGCTACTAACTCTCTCTTAACTCCTAAACTAACCCTAGACTAGCTCTTAAACTTTGCTCACTAACTCTACGTACTAGGGCACATCTTTTAGATTAATTGTTGGAATCTTTTGATGGTGTAATTTTATGATAAAGGTGAATGAAAGCTACAGCCATAAGGCTGAATTTTTCTGCAGAAAGTACATGTTATAACAACTTGCTTTATTTAGCCTCAAAGTGCCATTTCTCAGTCATAATTGATTTTCCATATTCATTGATAATATTAATGATTGATCTCATGCTTTACATGTTTATTTGAATGTCCTACTTGCTAATGTAAATTGTCATCTACTGCTTCAAATTAGGGACAACAAGCTTAACTTGTTGATCCACACTAATATATATCATTGTAAGTTGGATTTTCTTGTGTCTCGGGCAGGTACAATCATCCGGAGAGGTACTACAACATTGGGGCAACAATCACTTGACTTACAAGGAATCTCTTTCCACATCTCATTCCACTTAGACTTGAATTCTAGGGGTTTCACTTCTATATCCATTCATCTGCATCTCATTCCCCCTAGGGTCACTGGGATCGCCTCCCTAGAGTGACCTATTCACCCTTGAAGTGTGGGAACTACATCAAGATGACATTGGGTGTAGGATACCCAAGTTGTAGCACTTGCTTTTGTGGATGGGACATGCTTTACCCAACCTACAACTTGTGGTATAACAGGGTCCATAGTAGTACAAATCCATTTAAATTTCTATTTATGGAGTCAAAATGAGTTAAACTTCCTTAACTCTACCTAATCTCTTGGAGGAAAGTGTATTAAGGGTTCTTAACATGGTAGTGCATCTCTGTTCTATAACATGCATAACATAGAGGAAATTGGGGCCTAAAATCCCATGTCATAGTCATAATAAATCCACGGTTATACTAAGTCAACATGCCTGGTATGGCTATTCCATACAAATTGGACCCTCCAACAACTAACCTAATATACACATATGCCTCAAGGTCGTTCCCTTGTTTGTTTATACAATTCAATTCTTCTTTATAAAGCTTATCTTGTATATTTTGTAACTCTTTTGGTAAACATGTTTCAAACACCCTACTCTATAGGTACACACTAAGATAAGCAACATATCTTCATCTTCCACCTCTTCATGTTCTTGGGCTACTTATGCATGCCATCCACACCACCTTTATTGATCCGTAAAGATCTTTTAATGACTGTGGTTGAGTTTTTAATTGCATGTGTTAATTAACCATTTAATGAAAGATTAATGAAAGAATGAGGAAATAAGAGGAATTATGACAGCCATATACACATATGCAGATCTGAAATGAAGTAATAAACAACAAACCATAACAAGATAATTGATAACGGACTTCGGCACAACGTCTCTGTGGGGGAGGCTTCTTTATTTCTGTTCAAAGCTCAAAAAATACATCGCAGTAGTGCCAATTGGCTACAAGACTGATCTGGTCATGTTCTTCCAGATCTCTAGAACCCAGCAAAGAAACGACACACAAAATAGATGACCGGAGCTCCCAGAAATGGCCCGCAAGCGTCTGCTCCTCAATAGCTTCCCTGCATAAAAATGGCTTTGGCTTGGCTTCCCTTCAGCATAACTCTGCTCTGACTGTCCTCTCATGGCCTCAAACAAGCCTAGTTTTTATAGATCTGAAGTTGGTTATCCATCCCCAACTTCCTCCCAAAATTTGGGCTCCAAAAATGCCCAATATCTCCCAAAAATGGATAAAATCCATTAGTTACAGGCATAAAAT
>ML777428.1:1451866-1469937 GCA_009831015.1 Picea engelmannii | reverse complement strand
CTACTTATAGTGATTCACTTTTATACTTGAAGTGAAATACACTTTACAATTTTAGCATGAACTTTTTCAAAAAAGGTAACAAAAGAGAGACTTGAACTCAAGACCTCTTACTTAATAAGGCAACTTTTAACCAAATGATCTAGTAAAACATATTGTAATGTTCAGAAAGAGGATTGGGGTTGTTGTTGTTGAAGATGACCTTGGAGAGCATGCTAAAAAAAAAAAAAATTCACACAAGAAAAAAATTTCGCTTCTCGATGACAACAAGGGTTAGATCTCAGTTAGCTTACTTGGAAGATGCACCTTTTCCTATCTATTTTTGATTTTTCGAGATTGCACAGGGCATGGGGAAAAGAGCATACACATATATAAAAGAGTAGCAACCCAGAAATAAATAAAACAAAACTGAAATAAAACCAAAATGCTACTTTGTAAAAATTTTAAAAAATGCATATTCAAGCTTTATACCTCTGGATCTGACTGTAATGGCCGTATCTTGGGAAAACGAAAAACTTTTCATGTGAAACAAAAAGTGTTACTGACTAAAACAATCACTCCATATGCAATGGAACAGTCCTCTCAGCCCATAAATGTATGAAAATGACATAAAGTGGAGATGAGGCAACTCGGCTTCACGATCTCGATATTCAACAAGAGTGGGTCTTCAAACAGGGTATGATACCATGTTCGAGAACACAGGTCTTCCAACAGAGGATGAAAAACTTCAATAACTACTCACATAACTAGATCAAAGATCAACACACTAATTTTTTCATGTGGTAAAACCCCTACGGGGAAACATCCACGACCCCAGCCAACGCGGCCACTTGGAGCAGTTTATTAATGCAAACAAAAAGATTACATAGAGATTTTACAAGAGAGTTTCTCACAATCGATCATCGACAAATGACCCTCCATGATCTTTAAATAGAGATCATGGAACAATTAGGTGTTAAGCCACAGATCAGAGGTCGTTAAGATCGAGGAGAGTATGAACCGTCCGATCATTCTATGTCAGGAACATATTGTGACCATCGGATTTCCTAACTACAAATTAATACTAATGGATACTAAAGAGACACGCTAGAAAACACACTTTTACCTAACGACACAATAGACCAAGTAGATCTTACTAACTCATAATTGTCTAAATATCCTAACACACATGTGTGTATTAAAATAATAAAAGGGATTTTTAAATAAGAATAAATTAAAACATGAGAGAATAGGTGGTACACATAGAGTAGCATCTTGAGTCAATCTACCACTATTCATAACTAAAAGTGTCAGATAGTTGGCTTAGGTTGATAGACAGTTCGTATGGATTGTTGGTTGTCATTGATGTCAACCATTGGAGAGTGATATTGTATATTGATGTCAACCCTTGAAGAAAGTTCTGTAGAGAATTTTGATATCACAAAGGTTTGGGTAATGGACCCAAGTTTGTTTGATGTATAATGGTATGAGTTTAAATATATTTGAAGGTAAGACTATTATAGATGGGTATTACATGTCATTCCATTTCCGTTGTTATGTGGAACATCAAATAACTCCTCATGGCTAGAGAGTTATGGCCATGTGAAGTTGGAGAACCCAGGTTTGGGTAATGGACCCAAGTTTGTTTGATGTATAATGGTATGATTTTTTATCTATTTGTAGGTAAGACTATTCTATATGGATATTACATGCCATGCCATTTCTGGTGGTATGTGGAACGTCACATAACTCCTCACGGTTTGAGAGTTATGGCCTTACAAATTTGGAGGACCCTCATATGTTGGCTTGAAGCCCCAAAAGGTCAAAGAAGTTAAAGTTCTTGCAAAGAAGAAATTATTTAAATAATAAAGTGAAGTGAAAAAGTAAAAAATTATTATTTAAATAATAAAGTGAAGTGACAAACTCAAAGAGGATTATTTAAATAAAAAAGTGAAGTGACAAAATCAAAGAGGATTATTTAAATAATAAAGTGAAGTGACAAAGTCAAGGAGGATTATTTAAACAATAAAGTAACTGGAGTACTTTCTAATTATGAAAAGTGGTGTTGGCCCTCGACCAAGTTTTGGGGAAACTTCGGTCAGCTTTGACCCACTTTTGGACTTCGACACATTGGTCAAGGAAGGAGCACCCAGGCGGAGCTAAGATCACAGATCTCACTGATTTTGAGGGTTAAGTGGACCCAATAAAGGGTCCTCTAGGGTTTTGTAATGGGTTTTAGAGGATGTCGTCCCATGGTATTTTCCTGTGATTAGGCCTTATTGTAAGGGGTTGTAAAATATAAATAAAGAAGAATGTAGTGTAGAAGGAGGAAGCTAGCAAGCAAACTGAATGTAGTTCTGCATGAACAGAGTGGCTTTGTGAGGAAGAAATGTATGTGTTTTAAGGCTCTATGCTCGATAGAGAGTTAGCTCTGTTCCTTGACCTAGTTTTTGAAGGAGGATCTCGTGCTCAGTGTGCAGATCTCTTGTCTAGTGCGAAGCTTGACTCCGTGGCTTAGTGCACATGAGTTAATGAATGTAAGATTGTAATGAATAATAAAGAGCCAAAGTGGTTTGTTGACATAGTCCCACATTTGGGTGAACCACGTATATCTGAATGTTTTGTGAAGTGATATTATCACAGATATGTGTCCCAGCCTGGTCACAGACACCTGCATCCTATAACCCCACTTCTTCTAACTCGGGTGAGACTTCGCCTGCTTCACAGGTGTTGCCGAAAGGGTCGTTAGTCGGGGTTTTTTTGGTGCAATGTGAAGCGTCAAACCCTGGGTCTGCCTTGTGCCAACAAATGGTTTCGTTGACAGGACCTGAAACTGTGATTGTTGGGAACTAAAGTAAAGAAAAAGAGAAGCTTTGTTCATAGATCTATTGTTGAAGTGCGCAATAGTCCACTTGACTTGTGAATCTTTGTTCCAAGAAGGTAAGTTGATCTAAAGAAAAGAGGTAAGATCCTAAAGAAGCAAGCTTTGTGCTTTGGCAAGAGAAAGATAAGTGAAATTTTTTGTTTTGAAAGCATGAACTTAAGTATGTTTAATAGATTATGTCCTAGTCAAAATGCTAGGGAACAGTTGAAAGAAAGAGTTGATTTGAGTAAATTTAATGAAAATGAAGAAAGATATGTTATTCCTATGCATAGAAAGAGTTTTTGGACTAATAAGTGGATGTAGGAACCTAGACTTGTTTTTTGTAGATTGCAGGTTCAACACTACAATCTGAGGGGAAGTGCATAGTATAGAAGAGGTTGGGGACCATTTAATATAAAAAGAGGATTGACATTGTGTTATAATTGCAGAAGACCAGGACATCCTGCTAAGGAATGTCCTAAGGTAGGCCTTATTTGTCTTTGTTGTAAGGTTATTGGTCATGAGGTTAAGGATTGTCCAAGGATTATTTCCAAAGTTGAAGGAATGAACATGAGACAAGAAAACTATGAAGAAAGTCAAGAGACCAAGGGCATGTTAGAAATTCATAAAAAGAACAGGTCAGAGGAAGTTCAGACTATGTTATTATAGTTGAAAGAAACAATAGATGTTGATAAAGATGTCAGTTTACCATAAATCCTAAAAGAAAAATAGTGCATAAGTGCAAGAATAGAAGACTTCGACATAGATTGTGTCTTGGATGAAGAAACACAAGTCAATACTATGAAAGAAGAAACTTGGGAAATTATGGGAAATCCTATTGTGGTATCTTCATTGGGAAGGATAGGCTTGTTTAAGGGAAAAATGATAACCTTATGTGGAAGAGTTACTAATGTACCTATTATTGTTCATGGAACATCGACTGAAGGAGAATTTGAAGTCATTCAGTTTTTTGGGGACATTGACCCTTTCCCACTATTTCTAGGTAAGACTTGGATTGAAAAGGATCAGATCAAAAGGAAAGAAGAGGAAGAAGATACAAAAAAGAAAAAGAAAGAATTAAGGGATTCCATGGCTAAGAAAATATGCCGACTAATAGAAGAACGAGAGGATAAGTTGAAGCAACATAGCAAAGTAACAATGCAGGAGGGACATAAAGTAAGAGAATTAGTTGTCAAGGTTGAAAGAATGCAAGAAGGATTGAAGAACATATCTATTCAAGAAAGAAGTATGTCTACTCAGGAAGTGTTAAGAAAAGGGATATTAACTTCAGAATCGATGATGACACCTCAACAGTGCGAAGCCACTGTGCTAGGGGAAGATAAGAATAGAAATGGAAAGAGGACTCCAAAAATAGTTAGAGAGACTTAGATCACAGGGAAGAAGGAAAGGAAGCTCAATAAAAAGAAGGCTGAGTTGGAAAAGCTACAAGAAGCTACATAAATCATATGGAAGACTTCGCAGACTGGAACCTCGTTGGAGGCAGGTTCACAAGATTTGAACCTTGCTTGAATAGCAGGCCTGCGTAGAATGGGACTTCACCTCGATGAAGTTATATGACCATTGGAGGTGCTCCAGTCATTAGAATGATGCTCCATAACAGTTAAAAAAAACATTTATGAGCTTATGGACTGCTTTTGGATGTTGATACCACGCCATAACGGACAGTTTTACATTGATGGAAGCATTTCCCTGACTGTTGGAAGATCCGTCACAATGCCCCACTTATTTAACTTGTTGGTCGCTGCGCTGGGACCACTTTTTGCTACCTGTGATTGACTGAGCTAAGCAGAGAATTGTCCAAGTGTCGAGTTGTGTTATCTGAGACTAGACCCTGCCTATCCGTTTTCCTACCCCACCTATCTGTTAAAAGCTAGAATGTAGGGTGAACCTAGTGAATTACAGAAGTCTATTGAGGAATTCCTTTAGAAGATAATGACCGATAGAATAATATCTGAAGGTATCTAGGTGTCATCAACTAGGGGACTGTAGGCTTCCCCTTCGATGGGACATCGTTTTGACCATGTCAACCCCATGACTGGACAATGAAGTAATCATTGCGATGATCTGGCTAATGCGAAGAAGATCCCATCGATCCTACCTGAATACATTCCACCTTTGGTTTTCATTGTTAACTGTGACAATATCCCCTAAGATTTTGAGTACATCGTGTTCAATGCATACATTTCGAAATGAATTTGCATGGTTGGGAGTCAGTTAGGATAGATCCCGTTGTTGAAGAACAACAACTTCAACTTAGGAGACGAGAAGAACTATGCCATGTTGGCTCCTCACTGCTATCTCACGAAGACAACTGGAAAGAAACCTCACCTCGTCTCAATGCCATGGATTAAGTGGTTGGCACAGTCCACTATGTTGAATGTGATGAAGATCTCACATTTTGGCCACCACCAGGAGGTTAATGCTTGCGTTAAGCTCCTCTTGTTGTGCTATAATGGTGGATATCTGTGGCTTGACAAAAGGATTACTGTGGATCTGGTGCTAATCCACCAGATCATAGGATTAAGTGTGAAGGGTCCTGACCCTCTATAGTTTTATCCAGGCAAGGCCTCAAAGAGATCGTTGGGGCAGTGCATCAAGGAAGCTTACAGAGAAGTAGAGAAAGGAAAGAGAGCTTACGAGGTATCCTTTATACAGGATGGGATAGTACACCTTGATTTCCAACTCCTAGATGGAAATCTAGTGAGGAAGAACCGCCCCACACAAATCACTGGGTTCGTGGTGGACCTCAAAAGAAAGTGTGTGGAGGGCATGTAGATGAACTGCACGAACTACCTCATCAATGAGATAGAGAAGGATTTCCGCAAAGCCCCGGACTTGGGATAAGAATTCCATTACAGTTGGTTGATCATTTTGATATCATTTATCACTTGGAAAATGCCTGAAGGGACCATTTTTCCAGAGATCAAACCTTCGAAGACATTGGCCACTCAATTTTCAACCCTGTGGTATACCAATGACATGACGAAGCAATGGCAGTCCAATTTCGTGTTTCATGGATACTATCAACAGTTGAAGGTCATCATTTAATCATTCTTGTGTATAACACCACACACCCTGCACCAGTATCAACCAATAGCAAAGTTCTGCGTTGATCCTCATTTTATCTACATCACCACACGCAAAGATGAGAACCATGAAGAATTACAGTCATAATACAAGATAACAGATGATGATATGGAGCAGATCACAAAGGAATGGCCAGAGGAGTTCCTTGTACATGTCATTGATGTAAAATTATTCGACATTGACACCATAGAAATCCACATAGTTACCCGAGTTGAACATTTCAGAAAGTCTACTGGGATGAAGAAGAAGAAAAAATAGGAGGAAGTCCAGGATATAGAGAGTCATGAGGAGGACAACACTTCTAAAGATAACGAGTCTAGTTCGTCGGGAGGAGGAGAAGAAGAAGTAGAAGGATAGGGAGGAGGAGATGAAAGAGAAGAAGAACAAGGAGGAAGTGAAGCTACACCACCTAAATATCCCCTTGTTGGGACAATAACACCACAAAAGAGGAAGGTTTCTTCAAAGAAACCCTCAGCAAGGAAGAAGACATGTGCCAATAAGCCACAACTGGAGGCCACTCTCATAGAGGACGACATCAGTCTAGTCTGTAGAGCTATGGAGGACGCCTCTGAAGACATATTGCAGAGGTATGGAAAGAATAAAGAGGAGTTATACAAAATAATTGAGAGAGAATTGAAGGAAGTGCAACAAGTTGTCTGCTTGGTCTGTGTAGTACCTACTACATCATCTGCACTTTCCTCATCGCAGACTGCATAATTGGGGGATGAACCAGCCCATTTGAGAAGGTTGGTGGATGCAATAGAAGCTCGATTTCAGAGAGCTCAGGAAGATAAGGATAAGGGTACAAAATCCTTGAAAAAGGAGAAGGACGAAGTCCTAGTGAAATTACGAGCAGTGCAGGATAATGTAGCAACCCAGGAAAGCGAGAAAGACAAGCTTCATGTGAAGTTTCAGGAGTAAAAATCCCAGCTACAAAAGGACAAAGAGAAAGTTCTTGTAGAGTGGGCCATGGTCAAAGAAGTGGTAAGTAAAGAATGCCGCTTTGTGCCAAGCTTGGCACAGGAAGAGAAAGAGTTGGTTGAAGCTCAAATAGTGAAGCTCATTGAGACCCTCCAGTAGCTTTAGGCTAGGATAATAGAATTGGAGGCCCAAAATGTACCGAGCACCCCGCAAGAGGTGCATGACTAGAGCGAGGAGACCACTAAGAACACAGTTTCAAGCATAATATCCCTCGCATCATAATGTAAATAGTTAAGTGATAAGAGCGACCAGACATAAGAATGCCTCACCAAGGATCCAGAGCTTCGGAAGATGGAATCACAGTTATAGGAGGTGTAACAACAAGCATTCTCATTGTAGGCGTAGATGAAGTTTCTCACACCAGTGGAAAAAATGAAGATATTCGAGGAGAAGCGTGCAGTACAACAACAAATCACTACCCTCCAAGGTAAGGTGATGGAAGTCACACATAAGCTACAACCTGTGCAAGATGAAGCTTGCAAGGTATTCGAAGAAATTGATGGACAAGGCTCACAACTAGATCGAGTGGTTGCAACAGTAAAACAATGCCTAGAAGGGCCTGTTACAAAGAAAAATATCCAAGAATTTGTTGAGTAGGAGGCTCAGACGAAGCAGAAAGTTGAGGAAACTCGAGTTAAGATCGAGTCCTTCGAAGAAACATTGTCCAGACTTGAGTGACTTGAGACGAGTCATAGGTGAGTTTTGGGGGATCATTTGCCCTCGACCAAGTTTTGGGGAAACTTCGATCAGCTTTGACCAACTTTTGGAATTCGACAAATTGGTTGACGAAGAAGCGCCCAGTTGGAGATGAGATCGTGGATCTCGCTGATTTTGAGGGTTAAGTGGACCTAGTAAAGGGACTTTTAGGGTTTTGTAATGAGTTTTAGGGGATGTCGGCCCATGGGATTTTCCCATGATTAGGCCTTATTGTAAGGGGTTGTAAAATATAAATAAATAAAAATTTAGTGTAGAAGGAGGAAGCTAGCAAGCGAAGTGAATATAGTTATGTGTGAACAGAGTGGATTTATGCAGAAGGAATGCATTTTTGTTAAGGCTCTATGCTCAATAGAGAGTTAGCTCTATGCCTTAACCTAGTTTTGGAAGGAGGATCTAGTGCTCAGTGTGTAGATCTCTTGTCTAGTGTGAAGCTTGACTCTGTGGTTTAATGCATAGGAGTGAATGAATGTAAGATTGTAACGAATAATAAAGAGGCAAAGCGGTTGGTGGATGTAGCCCCACATTGGGTTGAACCACATATATATGAATGTTCTGCGAAGTTCTATTATCACATATCTATGTCCCATCATGGTTACAAACACCTACGTCCTATAGCCCCCCTGCTTCTACCTCAGGTGAGACTTTGTCTACTTCGCAGGTGTTGCCCAAAGGGCCAGTAGTCGGGTTTTTGTTGATGCATTGTTAAGCGTTGAACCCTGGGTATTCCCTATGCCAAAAAGTGGTTATAAGAATGTTAACCCTAAAATGATGAAAATGGGTTAAGTGATCAAGTGGTTATTGGATACATGGACAAGTGGAAATTTGGGAAAAGTTGGACATAGGTGACTATGTGGACAAAGTAACCTAGAATATTCTTGTAAGGAAGCTACTTGGAGAGTATAAATAAGAGGCAAGGATATCTCATTTTAATTACACTTGAGAATATGGAATATATACATGTGACTGAGCTAAACAAAGGATATCTAAGCCGAATTTCATAGGGAAGGTGAAGTAAATAAGGCTGAAATTCAAGGGAGGATAAATTCTTTCGATGATGCTTTCTAAGGTATGTTATTTACAGGTCATCTCACCTTTTTCACAATAATTTTTTTTTCTATAATGATTCAGACCATGAAATTGGGAGGTCGTTGAGGAAACATATTCAAGTAGATGTGGTACAAATTTCATCTTGTAGGTCGTTGTATTTTTGGAGTTACACTTTGTGGAAAATAAGGTTTGTGGCTAGTCTGAAAACTACTCTAAAGCATGTGTTTCAGGTAAAAATGTCATAAATTATTCATAACAGATCCAAATTTAGTAAGAACAAATGTGTTGGTTAGAGTAAAGTCTTTAGTATTCTTTGTAAAATTTTCATATCCATACAAAAAATATTTTGTGGGGCACACTCTACAAGCTTGCTCTCTAGAATAAACCATAATTCAACAAGGTATGTCATTTTTCCTATAACTCCTTTTCTGAGAGGTTCCAAGTAGTGACACCTGGAGGAATTGCATAAAACACACTGAAGAACATTGTGTACTATTTTCAGATCTTTATCATTACAGGTACATAGTTATGATTATTTCAAGTTAGGGTTGTTGACTAATCCAAAACTAGTCATGTGAGACTAAAGTAAAGTTTGATGAAAATGCTAGTCTCCTGTTGTTAAATTTAAGGAAGGTTTGCAGGTATGTGATCATATACACCAGGTCTATTAAAGAGTTACAAATCAGATTTGGATGATGAAATTGATGATGGATTTTGGTTGAGGTACATGTTGGGTACATGGTTGAGACAAGTAGTTGATGAGTTGGCACATACATGAGGTGTATAGTTGATGATGTTGGTACATATTAATGAGTCATAGTTGATGAGTAGTTGATACATTATTGGTACTTTATTGGTACATGGTTGGAGGCACTTGTTAGTAGTATTGTTGACACATGGTTTATGGATGATGCAGAATACTTCTATTGGTATATTATTAGAAGCACATATTGATCTTGGTGATGAGTATGATTTGTTGTTTTATTCTTAGTCGATGCACATCTTTGAGAGTTGTTTTGGTGAGTGATCTTGGTGAGTAGATCTGATTTGGTTGATAAGATTGATGAGATAGGTTTTTGTGATAGGTTATTCATATAGGTTTGGTGCATGGTTGATGCACTCATTCATGGTACAGGTTGAGGTACAGGTTGGTGCATGGTTGATGCACTTGTTTATGGTACAGTTTGATTACATGTTGTTTCATATAGGTTGGTGCATGGTTGATGCACTTGTTTATGGTATAGGTTGATTACAGGTTGAGGTATAGGTTGTTGCATGGTTGATGCATGGTTCAGGTTATTGGTACAGGTTGTTTGGTGCAGGTTGATTGGTATAGGTTTAAAATAGTATATCTCATAGTGATAGTGTGACAGTGGTTACATCATTCTACTTATATACCAGGGCAGTTGGACGGGGAAAGGATAGGTGGTTGTAGTTGGAGAACATAGTGAGTTGTAGCCTCCTTATGGTTGTAGCCAGAGAATTGGGGAGTTGGAGATTCCCTTAGGTTGTATCCTGAGAAACTAGGGGGTTGGACATTCCTTTAAGTTGCAACTGGAAAACAAAGGAAGTTGGTGATTCCAATGAATGTAATTCTTAAATAAATATAAGAAAAACCATTTTGTGGTTTTCTCCCGCTTTGGGTTTCCACGTAAAACATGGGTGTACTATGTATGTGTGTGATTGCTCATTTGTTCATTGTTTATTTAATCTACAACTATTTGATGATAATGCTACATTGATATAACACTTGCATTTTATGGTGAAAAAGTATTATATTCCTCTATTACTGATTCACCCCCCCTCTGAGTAATCCAACAATTAGTATCAAAGTTGGTTCCTTTAGGAAACAATTTAACCACTGGAAGGAGATCATGGATTATTCTAAGAATGGAGTACCATAGTTTAATGGTCAGAATGGTTTTAGGTGTGATATGTGGAACAGAAGGACGAAAGTATTTTTACAGGCATAGGGACATTATATTTGGCTATCAGTTGTTACAAGATATCATAGTTCAAAAAGGGAAAAGACTAGAGCCAAGAAGGAATTGAAGAAGAAAAACAAAATAACAATGGATTTCATCTGGGAAGGATTACCTAATCTGGTAAGAGAAAAGGTTGGTAAATGTTCATCATCCAAAGAAATTTGAGATAAGTTAGTTGACATATATTCTTCACCCATCGCATATTCAAAAAATTCCAAAGAAGATGAAGATACAGAAAAAGAAGAAAGATGTTCATCATGTCAGACAGATTCAAAAGAGGAAGAGTATGAAGAAGAAAAAGTTGATTACAGAGAAAAATTGATCAGTGAAATTGAATATCTAAAGAAATAAAGAGAAGAAAACAAGTCATCCAAGAAATAATTGATGAAGCAAAAGGAAAGTGTTCAAGGTTCCGAAAAATATCAGTGGGTCATCAAGAATTTAAGAGATCAACTAGAAGAGGCCAAAAGAATTGAAGAAACTCTAGAATATCAAAAGAAATGTTTAGAAGCCAACATAGCAGCACAAAAGGAAGAAGAAGAAAAGAGAGAAAAAATACAAATGGATCATCTCAAGGAAAGAACAAATTACTTAAACCAACATGAGGAAGAGTTTGGTCAAGAAGAGAGAAGACTGGAAGAAGAAATAATTACATTGAAAATCCCACTTGAAGAACCAAAGAGAACAAAATAGGTCATGAAGTCTCAGATAATGAAGAAAGAAGAAGAGTTTGAGAATCTTGAAGAAGAAGTTGTCACACTAAGAGTCAAAATCGTCAAGCTCAACAAGAACGTTGAAGAGACAGAAACATCCACATCAATTGTAGAGAATGAAGAGAAGCACTCCACGTTGCTAGAAAAGAAGAATGAAGAAAATAGAAAGAGTTATGCGGAAGTACTCAAAGGAAGGAATCATGGTCAACCATAATCTATGAAAACTAATAAAGATACATCTTCAAGAAGACCATCCATGTTCAATCCACAAAGAAACTTCAATCATGATCATGATCAGTCAAGGCATAAATTTAGAAGGACTACACCACAAAGAAGATCATTCACTCCCACGTATGAAAATTTCTTTTATGGTATTGTTTTTGTTGTACTAACTTTGGACACAAGGTTGCATATTGTAGGGATTATAAAATAAATGTTCAAGAAAGAAATGCCTATGTGGCCCCACATAACATTGAATGTTACAAATGTCATAACTATGGACACATAGCTCATGATTGTAGAAGCATGATCGATACTTCTATGAAAGAGAACACTGATATCAGATATAAGAAAATATGGATAAGAAAATAAGAAGAACAAGTGAACAAATACCATGTCCCATAGATCACAAGATTGACAATAAAATGAGATGAAGACAAATCTACAAAGACAATGAAGGATGTCAGATATAGAAAGATTTGGAAAATAAATGAAAGAAAAGAAGGAAAAGTAAATAAGGAACAAGTTCAAGATATTTTCCTTTCAGGTATTGTAGTGAAAGATAAATCCATAGACAGAAAGAAAGTAGTCAGAGCTCAGAGAGATGATGAATCTACCAATGAAGATGATGATGAATACACATCAGAGCAAGAATTGTTTTGAGCCATCCATCTTAAAGACTCCCAGGTAATATGAATATTATATAAGGGGAGTCTATGCGATAGTTGTGACAGACCAAAGAACCATATTTTGAGCATCTTGAAAAGTTTGAGAAGACAGATCCAGAGCAGTCAGTTAATAGAAGTATAATTTAATAGATTAATCGAGACTTCATGATAGTATAGTGATAAATGGGTGAGCATTATGGACAGTTGCACAAGTCGATTCTTGGATAGTATGGATAGAGATGGATTCGTAAGAATACTTAGTAGGTTTGGACAACTATATGAAAGTGGACAAGAGCATGTTACTCTAGACTAGATAAATATCTACAACAGGCGGGGTTCAGAAAAGGAAGTGAAGACAACAACCTCTACATCAAGAAATTTTCAAAGGACATGCAGAATGAATTTGAAATGTCATTGTTTGGAGAACTATTCTTATTTATGGGTCTCCAGATACGTCAAAACAACCAAGGAATTTTTATTTCTCAAACCAAGTATATCAGAGAAATGCTAAATAGGTTCGGAATGGAAGATTGCAAACCAGTTATCACTCCCATGCAAACTAGTTGCAAGTTGAGAAAAGATGACGATTCAAAGTCTACAGATCAGAGGCAATACAGGTCAATGATTGGTAGCCTACTATATGTGACAACATCCAGACCATATGTAATGCATCCAGTTGAACAGGTGGCATGATTTCAAGAAGCACCAAAGGAATCACATGTATTAGCAGTGAAGAAGATTTTCAGATATCTCAAAGGAACAAAAGAGTTTGGATTATGGTATCCAAAAGGAAAGGATCTATCACTTATTGCCTATACAAATGTAGATTGGGTAGGTTGCATTGATGACCGATGAACCACCAGTGTAGCAACGTTCTACTTGGGTGAGTGTTTAGTATCATGGATAAGCAAGAAACAATCACCAATATATTTATCTACAACTGCTGAAGAGTATATTGCAACAACATCATCTTGTACACAAGTTTTATGGATGAAACAAACTCTAACAGATATACAGGTTGATTATGATGAGCCCATTCCAATCTATTGTGATAATACAAGCGTCATCAGTATCTCAAATAACCCGGTGATGCACTCCAAGATGAATCACATTCCAATCAAGTATCACTTTCTACAGGAACAAGTTGCAGAGAAGAACATCAGAGTTGAATATGTGGGCACAAAAGAACAATTGGCAGACATCTTTACAAAGCCGCTTCCATGGGAAGCCTTTGAGTATATTTTCCAGAGACTAGGATTAATTTATACTCCAAAATGAATTATTTTGAATGCTTATCTTATATGTATTAGATGTACATGATGAAGCACTATAAATAGGACAATTTAGGTTGGGAGATCAATTTCAAGAAGAGTTCAGTCAGGGGGAGTATCCCCAAGGATAGTTCAGTTAGGGGGAGCAACCCCGGATGGAAAGATACCTTTTCCATTGATGACAAAGAGGGAGAGATTTATCAGATGCAGGATAGAAATTATTGGAGAGAGAAAATAGAGGCACGTAGACAGGGGGAACAACCCAAGGAGAGTTCACTTAGGGGGAGAAGCCCCAAAGGGAGATACCCTTTGTCATTGATGTCAAAGGGGGAGAGATAAAAACATTAATGAGAAGTATAACCATGAATGTTATCATGACTAAGTGTTTCCATCAATTCCAAAGGGGGATATTGTCAGACGATTGGGTTAGGTTGATGGACAGTTGGTATGGATTGTTGGTTTTCATTGATGTCAACCAACAAAGAGTGATATTGTATATTTATTTCAACCCTTAGTGATTGATGTCAACCCTTGGAGAAATTTCAGTAGTGAATTCTGGTAGCACAAAGGTTTGGGTAACGGACCCAAGGTTTTTTGATGTATAATGGTATGGGTTTTAATATATTTGAAGGTAATACTATTCTATATGGGTAGTACATGTCATTCCATTTCCGATGGTATGTGGAACATCACATAACTCCTCACGGTTAGAGAGTTATGGCCATGTGAAATTGGAGAACCCAGGTTTGGTTAATGGACCCAAGTTTGTTTGATGTATAATGGTATGATTTTTGATATATTTTCACATAATACTACTCTAGATGGATAGTACATGTCATTTCATTTTTGGTGGTATGTGGAACGTGACATAACTCCTCACGGTTTGAGAGTTATGGCCTTATGAATTTGGAGGACCCTCATATGTTGGCTTGAAGCCCCAAAAGGTCAAAGAAGTAAAAGTGCTTGCCAATAAGAAATGATTTAAATAATAAAGTGAAGTGACAAAATCAAAGAGGATTATCTAAATAATAAAGTGAAGTGACAAAGTCAAGGAGGATTATTTAAATAATAACGTAAATGGAGAAATTTCAATTATGGAAAGTGGTTATAAGAATGTTAACCCTAAAATGAGGAAAATGGGTTAAGTGGTCAAGTGGCTATTGGATACATGGACAGGTGGAAATTTGGGAAAATTTGGGCATAGGTGAGTATGTGGACAAAGTGGCCTAGAAGATGCTTCTAAGGAAGCTACTTGGAGAGTATAAATAAGAGGTTGTAATGTCCCCCACCTCTTAGAGAGGTGATGAGGAGACTCAGTGGCCTGGGCACCCCCACCAGGTCATAGTCTCACACTGAGGGGGGGAAATTCAAGAAGTTAAAAGTTATATTTTTAAGTTGACTTAAGAAAGGAAAATGGTAAAGGAGTAAAAGATAACTCAACAAAAGAATAGAAGATTAACCCTGGGAGTTAACCTAACTCAACAGAGAATTAGAAGGAAAAGTATAAGTAAGAGGTTGGGGTGCACCTATTATTCATTCTGGATTTTTATTAGCATTTGCTATTGCTCTTGAGCATTTAGTTTGGGGGTTTTGCTGTACAAACCCTTGTGAGAAACTCAGTGGTGAAATATCCACTCACCTTGTTCCACAGCTTGGTCTCGGGGATGAAAGACTCCTCCACACCATTCTAGTCTCAGAGCCATCTTATCGAGGGAGGTTCGATCCAGCTTATCCTGAGGGCCTGGGGCCATTCCGACAGTTGGGTTTTGTTTGCAGGGGTAGGACCATCAGTTTGAGGGATTTTATGGAGGGTTATCATCATTCTACATTTGTCTACAGATTGGGATGTTGTGGAACCATAGGGGACGTCCTGTGATTTAGTAAAACTCAGATCTAGGGAGATCTGTTTGAGATATGAGCCCGAAACTTCTCCCACGGGATTCTCATAGCTTGATCTATATTCTTGGAGAGTTTCAGAACATTTGGAGGCCTCCTTCATCAAGGCTGAACCAGCTAGGGTTTCAGTCATCCAGTGGGGCACACCATTCAGTGGAGAATTTAGATCTACGGGGTTTGAGAGTGGATTTGGGAATTTGGACATCTGGGTTTTCCTTACAATTGCTCGATCTATCATTTGGCATATTTCTCAGGATGATTGGACACTTTTGGTAGAAAGGCAGAATTATTCAGGGCTTCAACATTCTAGCAGGACGTGACACTTTCCATCTTGGAGGTTGAGCATTAGTATGGCTCAGATCTGCTTGATTTAGTCTTCATTGTATATCCAGCCTTTGGAGGCTTATTTTGTATTTTTGGGAGCATTTTGTAGCATCTCATATCTATTGCTTGTACGACCATCTGAGGTTTATGCCAGATTGGCCATCTATTGTATTGATCTTACATTGCTCATAATAAAAAGGTTAGATCTTTGCTTGTGCTTATACATCTTGAATATATTGTGATCTTCATGTGTTGATGAATCTTGTATGCACTTAATAACTCAATAAATTAGTAGTAGTTAGTGATTCCAAGGAAGAATTTGGCTTGGGATCATTACAGTGGTATCAGAGCCTCGATCCTCCAAACCTATGGAGAGATCGGTGCATGCATAAGTACAGGGGAATTTTTATGGGTCCGAGGAAGAAAAACAACAGTGAAGCAGAGGCAGAAATGGAAGGGTTAGGAGATGACCATGAGCCTCAGGGCTTGGCTCTCTTAGTAGCCGAATTTGGTAAGTTCCAGCAAAACATGAACTGCATAGAAATCACATTGGTCCGGCAGTTGAATGAGTATTAGGAAACCAACAGAAGGGGACAGACCGAAATCTCTGAAACCTTGAAGAAAGTTGATGAGAATCTACAAAAAATGAACGAGAACCAAACTAGGAAAACTGACCTTCTGATGCAAGTAACCCATCGAGGCAAAGATCCTAATACGTATGGGAATAAATAGGTTGGAGGGTCCGATGGAATCCATGAGGAAGTCAGATATAACCTGGAGAAAGCACCGGGATCCGAAGGAAGTCTTGGAGGTGGCACGTTCCATGGGCAGATGGGTAGCAGGACCAATCATAGGACATACGTGCCAGTGTTCATGGATGAACCGCTAGGCCAACACTCATGTAGCAGAGCTAACCCCATACCATACATGCCCACATTCACAGATGAGAAAGGGCAACATGAACAGGTTGAAGATTTTTTGGAACAATTAGCCAGGAGTACCAGGGAATACTATAGCTTGGATATGAAAGTTCAAAGAAAGATGTCCCTAGACCAGTATTGTCAACTCAGGTTTAGAAACCAGCCTAGGATGAACCACAGGGGCAGCTTTGAGTTTGAGCGAAGGGAATGGAAGATAGATATTCCATACTTTGATGGTACAGCTAAGATGACAGCAAAAGCATGGGTGCAGAAGCTGGATACTTACCTGTAGCTTAACCCCATGAGAGAGATGGAGGCCATCAAGTTTGCCACTATGTACTTGGATGGCAAGGCCCATGACTGGTGGTACCATGGGCTCACCACACTCGGCCACAACCAGATTGTATCCTATACAGAATTCACTCAGAGGCTCATTGATAGATTTGATCTAGGAGATCCTGAGTTGCATTTCTAGGAGCTCACCCAACTCAAGCAAATAGGTACGGTTGAGGCATACATTGATGAGTTCTAGAGGTTGGTAGTGATGGTGCAAGATATGTCCCCAACCAGGCTCATGATGCTCTTTACAGAAGGATTGATGGAACCCTTGAAGGGTTGGGTTAAGGCCTTCAAGCCTACCAGCCTACAGGAAGCCATTTGGAAGACGAGGGATCTGGGTCCAGCTGCTAAACCAAAATTCATACCCAGACCACCTCTTAACAATGGTGGGAGAGATCAAAGGCCTCCAATAAACCAGGGAGGATGTAACCCTAAGGGTTATGACAAGGACCGTGGCAGAATAGATGACAACACCAAGAGGGAACTGAGAAGGAAGCAACTCTGCTTCACATGCAAGGAGCCATGGAATCCCTCACACAAGTGCATGGGACGAAGACAGGTACATTACATTGAGGTCACTTCAGATGAAGAAGAAGAGGATGAGTATGGTCAGATACAAAACATGGAGGCCGAAACATTAGAGGCAACAAAAGAGGAGGTTCCAGAACTAGACTGTGTGGCTGGAGAGAAGGCTACATTGGCATCTATCAGTGGGGTACCCAAGTTCAACACCTTTAGGATGAGAGGGGTCTTACACGGACAAAGAGTGTCAGTTCTGATTGATGGAGGAGCTTCCCACAATTTCATTGATGCAGCATTACTGAAGAGGAGGCACATACCTACAGTAGAGTTTGAAGGATTCAAAGTGGAGGTAGCAGGTGGTAGTACTATGCCTTGTAGAAGATACATACCAGGTATGAAACTCACCTTGGGAAGGCATGAGTTAGTTCAGGATGTGTATGTGATGGATCTTCCTGATACCAACATCATCCTAGGGGTGCAGTGGCTCAACACTTTAGGACCCATCACCACAAATTACAAGAC
>ML777428.1:1420746-1435152 GCA_009831015.1 Picea engelmannii | reverse complement strand
ATATATATATATATTATAAGTGGATGTTTGCGAGAGAAGGAATCTGCAGTGTGCTATTAAATTTTATTGATATGTAGTAAAACTAAGCTTAATTCCTCAATATACAGTTGTAGTGTGATGTATAATGGTTGCTGTAATTATTGTAATTATGGGTTTTGCTTGATTTACTCTGTATTTTAGTTAGCCCATTCTAGATCATAGTTGGGTATTTTCAATCATAATCTGAATCACCAGTTTCAAGTCTTTATAATTAAGATGTTCACAAATTTTAATATCTGTAATAAGTTCTTTAATCCATCCTTCACCTTTGTTGTTACTCAATAGTCCTCTTGTAACACCCCTGTTTCCCCCAATTTGTAATTAATCATAGAATAGGAATTACCATTCTAATGCATGAGGAAAATGTAAATGTATTATTGTTTGAGTTGCCAATAACTGACTGTGGGGGTGAAGCCTTGAAAGTACTAGCCATGATATCACTAGAGGAAGAATGTGAAAACCATACAAGAGGGTTCATATATCAAATAACCCCAAATCTTCATGATAAGGATGACAAACCTCCGTCGAATCCCAAGGAAAGGAAAGGATTCAGTGAAGAAAGAATGGTGGTTGAATCACTAACCACCCCCATGAATGGAAACATGGGCTATCAACCCGAAGTACTGCAGGGACCTGCAGACCTGAGTTTCCTTCTGACAGAAGGAACAAGATAGGTCGGCGAAACCGTCCAAGGTAAGAGGGACACAGAGGAGAGGAGAAGGACACACGAGACGGGAACATGAGCTCGCAAGGGAGATGCATGAATCTCTCTAGTAGATCATGAATAGAAGGTCACGAGATTGATGCTGAAGAGCATCTGAGAAACCTCGTCGAGGCCACAAATGAGTGAGGAAGCTCTGAGTTGCAGAAAACAGGACCCGAAAAGAAACTGAAATAGAGAGAGAACCCTCGAGAAGAGTGAGAGTTCCCTAGTGATATCATGGCTTGGCACGGGGGTGGTCAGAGTGCTAATACTGAATGCCTCTGAGCCTATGGTTGGGTGGAAGGACAAACACCCACAGTCAGTTGGTCCCTTTCAGATTCTAGCACTTAGAGAGATAAGAGAGAAGGGGAACACATGCATCGCGATTTGCCGAATCGCGAAAGCCAGAAGCACCTCTCTGGTAAGGCTTGTGGTCATAGCCAATGATCACATGGGTAAGGATAAGGAATGGTAGGGTTTTCATCAGGCCCCATATGAATTTGGGGAATTCTGTTCCTCGGTGAGAAGAAGGAAAAAGCCGAAAAATATCAGTTCCCGTAGTGGGTGTGTGACAAATTGGTATCAGAGCATGGTTACAATACTTGGCCTACTTGGGCTCATGTACAAGTCGCGTAAGGAGATGTTGTTATCTGCATTTACTCCTTGAGGAGAAGGGATGTAGATTGAACCTATGATTTTGGGATTTCTTGTTGAATTCCAGCAAAGGAATTATATTGTTCCTTTGTCAAAATGATAACTACTCTTATAGGAGTAGGAATGCACTGATCAGTATTACTGATAAGACCTGAGTGTGAATACAAGAGGTGGAATAAATTGTGCTATGAAGCTGCACTAGCCAGAAAAGGGACATGAACTGAGTTGTTATGTTATAGTGTGAAGATGGCTACCTACTAAAGTAGGAAGAGTCTCTTGCAATTGAGATGGCTGGTTAGGTAAGAATTAAGATCCAAATGAAGAACTCCTTCATGATTTTGGAAATCTGGTAAGTATTGGTAGGATCCTTAGGAAGTTATGATTACTGCATTATTAAAAGACTAAACTCTGAGCCTATAACTCTTCACGATTGAGAGGACTGGTGAAAATATGTAGGGTCAGATTACCTGACCTATAATGGTTAGGATCGACAACAAGGATAATATATTTGAGCAAGATTAAGAGGAGTCCTTTGGGACTGTTGGTAATTCCCAAGAGTGACCCTTGTTGGTTGTTCCCATAAAGAGAGGGTAACATCTGTATGAGTTATGACTATGAGATTAGTCATGTAAGTAACTTAAAATCTCAGAAGAGATAGCGGGATAAATCCTTTAGAAAAGAGTTTTGAAGATTGGATAGGATCGAGAGTCAAGATCCATTCAAAAAGAACCAAAATGTTTCAAGTTGTTTGATCTCAAAGAAGTAGCACACTGGTTAATTGCGAGGAGATACCGAAATTTCACAAAACCAAAGGACTTGGGATAAGAAATGATAAATTCGTGAAAAGATCATAACCCTTGATCAAGGAGAAATCTGGACCATTGATCATCCAGAGATAATTTCGCAATTTCGGATACCAGGAGTCTGAGAAGTAAGAGTTCGGGAGACTAGAGGTCCTAGGCCATGAAGTCTTGAAAGCATCGGGACCAGACATCTCTAGAGGACAAGTGGTGGAGAATTGAGGTTTCGGGAAAATCCTCGAAGGGAGCCATTTCGGCACTCCTGGTATCGAGGATGTGAAGGGAAAAGAGTTTGGAACTCTTGACCCCCCCCCAAAAAAAAAACACCAAAAAAGGATCAGGGCTATAAGATGCAGATTGGATCGTGACCGTTGATCTCTCAATAGTGGCACACAAATATTTTGGGTACCGAGAAGTCAAAGGAGCAAGGACCGAGCAACCCTTGCATCGCGGGATCACAAAAATGTGAAATCCTAAAGGCACTGAAGGGATGCGATAGGAGGCTGACATTTCGGCATATCGAGATTCGTCATTTCAGAAGTCCTGGAGATGAGGAATCCAGACTCTTGAGGATGAAAACCCTGAATTTGCAACAACACGACATAAAGAGGAGTGGGGTTGCATTCATATCGGGATATCAGGAATCAGTATTTTGGGAATCCTACAGATGGAAAGTCATAACGCTTGACATCAGGAGTTTCGAAGTCGTGAAATGCGACGAGCCAGGGAGACACCTCCTTGGAGGAGAAAGCTGGGGATCGACATTTTGACATTTCGGAGGTCGGCATTTCAGCCTATCGAGTTTCGGGGAATCGAGGAACCAGAGTTCCTTGCAATAGAAATCATGAAATCGCGAAATGTGAAGCGCCTTTTAGTTCGGATCGTGGTCACCGCTGGTGGTCACATGAGGAGAAGGCATGAACCAGTATGATGAATACTTAGCTATGTTCAATTGTACTTGAGTGCATGAGGTTAATGCATTGTGAAGCTTCACAATAGGAAGCCTGATATTAATACCGGTAAGGTATGAATGATATTAAACGTGCAAGTAATGCACATGTATGATGTAAGAGTATAAGTATACTAGAGGTCCAATATGATTGCCCTGATGAGTGAAATGTGAGGCAAGAATTACACTTGCCAAAATTGAATGAATACCATGGATACATGGTTGACTCCGTTCTGAAGAGTCGCGAAGGTTGCGTCTTGAATGATAGCTTAAGGGGAATGTACTCCATTCCCCCAAGAAAATCCAGTGCAATTAAATGAAAGAGTAAATGAGTGAGGATTCTCTAATTTCATGGTAAGAGACAAATGTTTATGCCTTTGAAGATCACATGAGAAGGACTGTGAACAATCCTGAGATGACTGATTTTAAAAATGGAAATGTATGTAGGCTATGAAATATACCTATGATAGCTACATGCAGTCTTAGGATTATGCAAGTGGTTAAGTACATCATAGATGTAAGTTAACAAAGATGCATGTTTATATTCCTTAAGGGGAATATTTGGTAGACCACTAAAAGGCTGACTCAAGGTTAAGGCCATCACAAGTGGTGATGGATCTACAACAAGGAAGTTGAATGCTTAAGGAGTTTCCGGTGCAGGAACTGTATAAGGTCTCTGTCAGAAGAACAAAGTCACAACCTTGATAATTGTTGAAGGTTGGGTAATGGGTTGTAAGGCCTATCCATGTATAAGAATCCTGGATTACATTTTGAAAGAATCATGTAAGTAATAGAAGACTATTAACCGAATATTGACCATTCTGATAACATAATGGAAGAGTATAGGATGCACATGTTCATGATTCATTATGAGCAAAGATTTGCTACTAACTCTTAGGATGCTGAAGTATCCTAAGAGTTAGGATGAGCCTAACCCAGGGCTGCTAAAAAAAAGAGCAGTTGTGGAAACCAGTATGGTTGGTAAGAGGCCGGTAAATCCCTGAGTATGATCGAATGAATAAATGGGTATGTTTAACTAATATGGCTTGGTTGAAGTTGTGATTAAGAAAAGGCAGTGAGACCTTAGAGATAACTTGACTGGGCTAAAAATCCCCAGGCAATGTAGAAAGAATTGGAAGAAGGGGAGAGCCCTCAATTCTTTCCTTGCTATGCATTACGCTCTATGGGATGAAAAAGATAGTACATTGATGAACAAAAATGATTTGACACCATAATAATGATGGTTGTAATGCTATGAAAACAATTGAGAACTGTTGTGTTACACTCATGAAAAACATTAAGGATAATGTGATGAAGTGCATACAGATATGCTAGACATGCCTGGAAATGCTTTTTATTAATTAAACGCTATGATATTTGCATTTTAATTTACATGACGATTAATGTGCCTATGGTGTATGTCATGTGTAGAAAGGAATAATATTGAACTGTTGAGGAAGACAGTTTCCAATAATGAACAACCTCAAGCAGAGGGTGACCATGGAAAGGTTGATGGGACTGTGAAAATCCTGCTAAAGCACTACTGATAAGGTAGAGAACAGAGAAAGGGTGCCAGCAACCAAGAACTGGTATAAAGATATTCGTGCCTATGTGGCACAGGGTATGAAGGGATTTGGTAAGAACCCCTTCCGAAATATTTTATTATTGCATGTTATACCTAAAAATTGAAATGGCAGTTCTATGCCTTGGATACCCAAGTAAGGTATGACTCAGGAAGGAGAACCTGAATGATGGAGGTATGAACCTCTGGTAGTAAACATTGTTTGTAACCCTTGGAATAATTCATGAACTAATATGTCATGAATGCATGGACAATCAAGGAATGTGTAAAGGCATTCATGTGAAACTTTTGAGAAAGTGAATTTGATTGTTAGTATGCACCATTCTGAAATTGTTGTGACGATGTTGTAAAGGTGCAATAAAATGTATGTGCATGAGAACTAACAATTTGATTAGTTGAGGAATGACTGCAGGAAGAAGGAGTCTTGGATATGGCAATGTTGTAAGCCCATAAGGAAGCCCGATTTCCTACTGAGCTAAAATGTTATGGGAAGGAAAGTCCCATAATTATGAATCTAGTTCCTGTGCAGAAAAAATATGAAAACAAATTGTGGAATAGGAAATCTATAGGTGACAGATTTACAATAGAATTCTGAAAGTTAGAATTTATAATGATGTCTTACGAACCTTGTGTACCTGTGATACAGGTGAGAAGAAAAGATTTACCCTGAAAGGACAGATGAAGGCTGTCACAACTGAAAACGATGAACGTGGCTATTGCTGAGCCATGAAAACCTTGTGATAAGCCATGATCGCTTGAAAATTAATGTGTTGAGGTAACACAAGCTGGAGGGACACCTCAACAGAGAAAGTCTGAGGGATGCCTCGACTGTAAGACTCGATAGAGTCTCTAAAATTTTCCCGTGTGAGAAAACCTCAGCAGGGCAAGATGGATTGCCTGAGGGACTGTATAACAGTGAAGGGGATGCCTGAGCCTGGGCCTGGAGGGTGAGTGACTACAAAGAAGAGGAGACCTTAAAAATCCTTGTAAACTATTGGGATCATGAACACAGTGGGTAGTTTCCCGTGTGGGAAAAACCTTGGAAAGGAAGATAAAATCATGATAGCTCTTGTGAACTATTGAATTCGAATCATGCACCTAATGGGTACATCAAGGAAAGTGATGAGCATGGATAACAAAACTACCATGTGGATACAAATCCACAAACTGCACAGATAAGTACTGTGCTAGAATATGAATTTTCCTTTTTAATTTTGAACAACAGTAAGATGTTTTCGCACAAAATTGTGATTAATGTGCTTGTTGTCCAAGAATTATTGAAGGCAAGTGACGAAGACTAAGATTCTGAAAGAGGACCTGACCAAGGATGAAGATCAAGAATTATGAAGTGGCCGAATGAGAAAGGCATCACAAGTGTTTTGAGAAAAGAACACCAAGGACGATGTTCCTTTAAGAGGGAGGGAATTGTAACACCCCTGTTTCCCCCAATTTGTAATTAATCATAGAATAGGAATTACCATGCTAATGCATTAGGAAAATGTAAATGTATTATTGTTTGAGTTGCCAATAACTGACTGTGGGGGTGAAGCCTTAAAAGTACTAGCCATGATATCACTAGAGGAAGAATGTGAAAACCATACAAGAGGGTTCATATATCAAATAACCCCAAATCTTCATGATAAGCATGACAAACCTCCTTCGAATCCCAAGGAAAGGAAAGCAGTCAATGAAGAAAGAACGGTGGTTGAATCACCAACCACCCCCATGAATGGAAACATGGGCTATCAGACCAAAGTACTATAGGGACCTGCAGACCTGAGTTTCCTTTTGATAGAAGGAATAGGATAGGTCGGTGAAACCATCCAAGGTAAGAGGGACACAAAGGAGAGGAGAAGGACACATGAGACGAGAATGGGAGCTTGCAAGGGAGAGGCACGAATCTCTCCAGTGGATCATGAACAGAAGGCCATCAGCTTGATGATGAAGAGAATTTGAGAAACCTCATTGAGGCCACAAATGAGTGAGAAAGCTCCGAGTTGCAGAAAACAGGACCCAAACAGAAACTAAAACAGAGCGAGAATCCTCGAGAAGAGTGAGAGTTCCCTGGTGATATCATGGCTTGGTAGTGTAGTTGTGCACAGGCTCCCTGCATGGAAAGTAGAGACCAAGACTCACTCAAGTCCTAGACTTGACGAATGAGCACAAGGGGTGCGCGGAAGACTCTTCTAAGAGTCAAGCCTAGGAGAAAGAGTGTAAAAATCTTAATTCCTTCATAGCTGAGAAATCTCAGGAGGGACAACACTTTTCCTAAGTGCTAGTGAGACCCAATAGTCGGCTTGCAGTAGAAGATCGAAGGTTGAGACCTTTGAAGCATCAGAATCTTTCGAGATCGGGAAGAAAGCCAAAGCTCAGGAGGAAGAGCAACAAAAACCCTTCGATCAACTATAGAGTGTGGATCTGGACCATTGAAAACCTACGTCCAGGCACACAGGATAGTGTGCAAGAGGAGAGGATCTGAACGGACGATATATAACCATACGATTTGGAGCGGGGACCGATAGTCATTGGATCCGGAGATAGGTGCACGAAAGAAGTACCAAAATCACTTCAACCATTGGATCATTGGAGGACAGGTGGCAAACATCCGGAAGCCACTGGGGTTTCAAAACTTAGGCATATAAGGGCAGTGAAGAATGAGGATTCACAATCACTGAAATTGCGAGGGTTATTCTGGATCATTGGATCCAGGGTGACACGTGGCAGAGATCTAACCCATCGGAGTTTCGGCATCTGGGATACCTAAAAGGAAAATCTCTTGTACTCGCCAATCTTGAAATCCCAACTTGCGAAACCCCGAAATGAACTTAGCATTATATGTGTATATATATATCAACGTTTCATAGTTTCAACTCCTGGGAAACTCAGATGCGAGATCTCTTGCCATCGCACATCATGAAATCCCGACTTGCGAAACCCCGAAATGAGCATAGCGTATATACATGAGCTTCGGAGTTTCGGCTCCCGGGAAACTCAGATGCGAGATCTCTTGTCATCGCACATTGCAAAATCTCGACTTGTGAAACCCCGAAGTGAGTTTAGAGGATATATGGTTCGGAGTTTCGGCTCCCAGGAAACCTAGGTAAGAGACCTCCTGTCTGTGCATATCTCAAAATCCCGACTTGCGAGACACCAAAATGATAATAGAGAAGATGAGATATGGTGTTTCGGTGTCTCAGCACCCAGGATATCTAAGGGCCAGTCTCTTGTACTCGCCAGTCCTGAAATCTCGACTTGCGAAACCCCAAAATGACATAGTGTGTCTGGAGATTGGATGTTTCAATGTTTCGGCACCGGGGAAACCCAAGGGTCAGTTC
Source organism: Picea engelmannii (assembly GCA_009831015.1). Classification (NCBI taxonomy): domain Eukaryota; kingdom Viridiplantae; phylum Streptophyta; class Pinopsida; order Pinales; family Pinaceae; genus Picea; species Picea engelmannii. Next base: position 1,427,090 of record ML777428.1, on the reverse strand, counting down.
CCTTGTACTCGTCGATCGCGAAGTCCCGACTTGCGAAACCCCGAAATGAGCTTAGCAATGAATATAGGCTTAGGAGTTTCGGCTCCCAGGAAACCTAAGTGCGAGACCTTCTGTTTGCACACATCACGAAACCCCGACTTGTGAAACCCTGAAATAATAATAGTGGAGATAAGTCTTGATGTCTTGGTATTTCGGCACCCGGGATATCTAGAAGAAATTCCCTAGTACATGCCAGTCCCAAATTCCTGACTTGTGAAATCCTGATACAACTTAGCACATGTAGATTTGGTTGTCATTGTTTCGGCACCTAGAAAACTGAAGGCATGAACCCCTCGTCCTCTTATACCACGAAAACCCGATACATGAAACTCCGAAAGGTGGGATTCTAGGTTTTAATCCGAGGCATTGTTACATATGAAAAACTATTGGTCCCTTTCGGATTTCGGCACTTCGAGAGACAAGAGAGAAGGGGAACACATGCATTGTGATTTCTCGAATCGTGAAAGTCGAAAGCACCTCTCTGGTAAGGCCTGTGGTCATAGCCAACAATCACATGGGTAAGGATAAGGGATGGTAGGGTTTGCATTAGGCCCCATAGGAATTCGGGGAATTCTGTTCCTCGGTGAAAAGAAGGAAAAAGACGAAAAATATTAGTCCCCGTAGTGGGTGTGTGACACCTCGTAACTACAATTGTAGTGTTATCCTTATGTCCATCCTAGGCATATATAGAACACAAAATCCACTTAATTTTTGTATATGTTGATTATGTAGTGTAATGAAGAAGGCTTACAAGAGGTTCATTAGCAGTAATTTGGTCAGAGAAATGTTACAAGATCTTCTCTCATTGAAACACTTTAAACATAGTACCGTCTTGTATAATTTATATTGGTTACGTCTTCCTGCTCTATTTTTTGCTTACTTCAATGACTTTCCTCCCACTGGAAAAACAATTAAATCAACATGCAATATATAGTTGAAACTTCCTTCTGAAAGTACCTTAATAATTTCAGTTAAGATTGAATTTATGAACTTTCACACCAGGTATATGAATTTCATCGCTACCGGTTTAAGTTAAATTGTTCGAAACTACTAGTGATAAATCACACCCTACACGATGCTTTCGGATGGATTCTTGAGTGATCAAGGTTCCACATGTCTTACACTATTAATTTGTCTAGTGGAGAGTTGACTCGACTCTTTAAGAGTCTCAAGTTTGGCTTAGACTGTTATCCTGGAATAGTTTAGATTCTTTTAAATGCCCTACAGGGTCAGGACTTAGCAACAACCACATATATATAAACTTTATGTAACAATTAAATAAAAGTTTTAGATTTATTATAATAATAATAATAATAATCTATTTTTNAGGTCACGGCCAAGCCAACACACCAAATTGGTGTATGAGACCCCCTTGTTTGTGGGACAAGGGACCCCCCTCCGCCCAACGATTTGACTAGTAAAGTCTACGAAGGTATACATACCATACCCCCCTTTGGATTTGAACCTGTGACCTCTTAACATCCACATATATATAAACTTTATGTAACAATTAAATAAAAGTTTTATATTTATTATAATTATAATAATAATAATAATAATAATAATAATAATAATAATAATCTATTTTTAAGGTCATGGTCAAGCCAACACACCAAATTGGTGTATGAGACCCCCTTGTTTGTGGGACAAGGGACCCCCCTCCACCCTGCAATTTGACTGGTAAAGTCTACGAAAGTATACATACCCTACCCCTCTCTGATATATATATCTATCTATCTATCTATCTATCTATCTATCTATCTATCTATCTATCTATATATATATATATATATATATATATATATATATATATATATATATATATATATATATATATATATATATATAAGTAATTATTAAGTGAGGTGATAATATAGAAATAAATGGTGATAATTTATTTAGCTCTTTCTTTAATGATTAAGTTTCAATCAATATCAAGGAATCTAATTAATAAATTTTATCGTTAAATATGAAATTGATGACTATGAATTATAGATTGCTTAAGTTTTGTTTTAAGGTTTAGGTCAAGTTATTGAATGTTTGGGTTAAATTTTTGTTAGAAATTGAAATGAGTTATATTGAACATTGACCGTGGTAATTTTGCAAGTAAAAAATCAAATTCTAGTTATTAGTTATTATCAGTGACTTGATTCTGAGTATTATTAAGTTTAATGATTTAGAAAAACAATCCAAAAAATTAAAAACCTAAGTAATAAATTTTTAAATTTATTCTTTCATGCTACATTCCAAGATGCGCTATTGCACAACTAAAATGAAGAAGATATGATGAGCTTCATGTGAATACATCGTGAGTAACTAATTACAACCTAGATAATATTGTAGTCATTAATAAATTCTTATGAATTAAAGTCGCTCTTTTCTTTTGCAAAAGTAAATAAATTTTATTACTCTTGTTTATAATATTGGTTGCATCATGTACAATTTCATTTAAAAAACAAATGTGATATCTCGTAGTAATCATTACCAATGTTACAAAATATTATAAACTTTGGATGCCTAACATTATTTTGTGAGCTCAGAGTAAATCTTAGGAACAACACTCCCCACATTTCATGGAATCTCCATTGGCAATCATGATTTGAAAGTTGTTGACTACACTGATATATCAATTAGTTTTTTTGGGCAATGAAGAGATGAATAAAATTATGGGTATTTCCATTGTCAATGAGCATGATGACCTTCCAATGTTTAATGTAACCAATTAGCTTGAGGGTTTGGGGGGCAAAGAAGCCAGTGAGAGAATTCAATGAAATGACTGGTTCAACATTCGGGGGGTCCAAGGGTGGAGTAATATCAGTTGGCTCTGGTAACTCTACCATGGGGGGGGTTGAATTACTTCTTCCAAAACATTCTTAGAGATGGCCATACAAATATTTTTTTCCTTACACTTGTTCTCGAGAAAATATTTGTCATCAAAATTATAACAATGGGACTTGAGTTAACGTTCATCCATTTCCTTCCAGGTCAATTTCTAGATCTTCAGTGGAGTGGAAGGAGGGGCTGGAGTGGTGGGTTTAGGGTAGGGAAGAAATAATGGTTTTCTGGTTTGAGAAGAGACAAACTATTGTGCTTCCTTAGCTATTGTATTAGCTTCCACCCAACTCTGAGGGTGAGCCATGAGGACATGGGAATGAATCTCATCCTTGTGGCCACTGATAAATCTTTCTTGGAAAAAAGCATCATACATGCCCTCCATGCGGAAAACTAAGTGATCAAAAGAAGCTATAAAGTCTTCCACTATGCCAAATTGTTTCAACTTGGTCAAGTGGCCTAAATGGTGTGTGTCAGTGTCAAAGAATTCATAAAGCTATGCAATAAATTGTGTCGAAGCTGTTAGGATATTTAGACACTTAGGAGTTAGTTAAGATCTACTTGGTCTAATGTGTCATTAGGTAAAAGTGTGTTTCTTTAGAATGCATTAGTATGCATTTGTATTTAGGAAATCCGACAGTCACGATATGTTCCCGACATAGAGTGATCTGACGGTTCATATTCTCCTCGATCTTAACAACCATTGATATGTGGCTTAACACTTGATGGGTCCATGATCTCTATTTAAAGAGCATGGAGGGTCATTTTCCGATGATCGATTGTGAGAAACTCTCTTGTAAAATCTCTCTGTAATATTTTTCTTTTGTATTGATAAACTGCTCCTAGTGGTCATGTTGGTTGGGGCCATGGATGTTTACCCGTAGGGTTTTACCACGTCAAAATATCGGTGTGTTGATCTTTGATCTAGTTGTGTGAGTGGTTATTGAAGCTGTTTTTTCTCTTTTGGAACGCCTATGTTGTCGAACATGGTATTAGAGCTTGTTTGAAGACCCACTCCTGTTGTAGATCGAGATCATGAAGCCGAGTTATCTCATATCCATTTTCTTCCATATATCCACATTTCTGGGATAAGAGGACTGTTCCATTGTGTTTGTAGCACTCGTTTCCATTAGGAACACTTTTCATTTCACTCAAAAAGGTTTCTGTTTACCCAAGATATGGCCATTTCAGTCGGATCCAGAGGTATAAAGCCTGAATACGCCATTTTTAATTTTTTGCAGAGTATTATTTTGGTTTTATTTCAGTTTTGTATTATTTTTTTATGGGTTTATTGATCTAGATGGATATTGGTGGCCACCCACCTATTCCAACTGCCTCCTCCTGTCCATTTTTGTTCAACACGTCTTTCTGTACTACTTTATAATTGTGAGTTCTACACTTCTAGGGTTGTCTGAAGTCTCACACATTCTCTAGGTGGATACGAGTGGCCTGTTGCCTAATCCAACTGGCATATTTTGTATTTTTTCATGTCAGCGCATCTTGTTGTACTTTCATGGCTATTTTGAGGCCCTAAACATTGTTTTTTTGGTTCTCCACAATTAGACTATAGACAAAGTCAAAGTCTGATGGCGGAATGTGTAGTTCTCTGAAAGAAATTTCCAATAGGCTATCATGCACCTAAAACGAAGATCGTATTCAAACGTTATGACCCTAGGAAGTTGAGGTACCAAATTACACCAACTTACCCATAGGTCCCACATGACTTTCGGTGTTTCACATTCTAGGGTTAGGTTTTTGGATGTCTAGGGTTTTGGAATTCATGAGTAATATGAAAAGGGCCTATGGAGCCTCATTGTAATCCATTCTTATCAGACAGATGCATGCAGCAGCCACATCTCTTCTTAGAGATAGCTACCACTATTCGAGTAAGTTTCAATTCTGCAGTTTTATACTTTCATCCTATTTCATTATTTAATAGAAGATATTGTTCACTGAATATTTGTGTTATTCTTCCTATATTTGTGTTTATGTTATTCATTATGTAATCAGTTTGTTCCACTCCTAAATCTATATCAGTGGTATCAGAGTGATCTCCTCTTTATTTATTTTTTCCCACAGGAAAAGCATCTTCATCCAACGACCATGCAACCCCCTTCAAGGTACAGGTAAATTTTGATATTTTGTTATTTGAAGGACTAATAGATGTGGATGTTGTAGATAAATGGTTAAATCTCCTTGAAGGATATTTTTTAGTCCACAATTTTTCCAATCGGGAAAAGATCACTTTTGCACTCCTCAAGGTTGTTCCCCATGTTAAAGATTGGTGGGATACCTACTGTGAGCAAAGGGTCGTGGAGGAATCTACAATTTTTGTGGTGGACCCTACATGGGATTCCTTTTGGGATGCCATTAAAGAGGTGTAATACCCTATTGGAAGCTATGAGGACCAGTACACCATATGGACCACCCTACGTCAAGAAAGGGACCAGAGAGTACCAGAATTCACCAATATTTTCCATACCCTCTGCACCAAATTGGGTATCAAATATTCTAAGCCTCATCTGGTGCTCAAACACCACAGTTGTTTGCATAGATACATTCAAATAGAAATGAAGTTATTGGACATCGCCTTATTGGGCACAACTTATAGATACGTTGTCTATATCAATCATAAATTTAAGCAGAAACGGTGAGAGTTTGGATCTGTAAACCCCTCACAGATGAAGCAGAGGAAAGGTAACCCCAACCCACATAGAAGGGGACTGTCACATACCCACTACCTTTATCGGATTTTTCTGGTCTTCTGTCGAATCAGAAGCCCTAAACACCCATGGAGGACCAACGTAAGCTGGCTCTTTCTCTCTCCCCGCTCCCATGTGGTCGTGGGTCATGATCATAGTCCGAATAAACACAATACTTCTTTTATATTTCGCACCTCGGCGCCACAGTCATGTCGAGTCGTTTGACTTGGAAACCACCGAATCCCGACAGGGCTAGAGATCGGCCAATGGGGGTGAATCCATACAAGGTTAGAAAATGGCTAATAGGAACAAATCCCAACAAGGCCAAAGAACAACCAATGAGAAATGACCTTGTTGCGTAGTTAAGTGGAACACAGGTGGCAAAGAGGGAAATGCGACATGATGGTCAACATGACAGGAGGGGCCCCACTTCACATGCCACACTATTTCAGACCCCCCCCCATTAAAGGCATAATGGCAAGGGGAGTCCGAAATCCGCCTGAGCGTCGTTGATCATGATGAATAAATCTCGACCATTCGAGAGTTGCGCGTCCAATTCTGGACCCCCCCCCCCATTAAAGGTAGAATGGCAAGGGGGCTCTGGAATGCATCCTCAGCCTTAGATCTGGGCGGGTGGACTCTGGCCATATTGATCTGTTCGCTACTTACCCTAATGCGCGCTCGCACCCCAACGTAAAACTGACATCTCTTCCTCACATCGGACGGTTGTTACGGACCCTGAGATTTCCTGAAGGAATCTTGTCTGTCCAT
>ML777428.1:1398025-1420646 GCA_009831015.1 Picea engelmannii | reverse complement strand
CCGTTGATCTGGGCGCGCTCATCTTGACCGCCCGATCTCGCTCACTGTTTACCACGGGCGTCATGTCGCCCAAAACCTTGGACAAGTGGGTTTTAACCCATTCATTTGATTTCTGACCCCCTTAGCAAGAAATATCGCTAACACCATCTAATGATGGAAAGTATTGTTGGAGTTCACTCTGGGCTGGATAGTTCATTCTGGGGTTCTTCTTGTAGTTCTTAAATCCCGAGGATTTGATCCCCCTTTTCTGAAATCTCGAACCACTCTTCTGTTTCCAGTCTCCACGAGACTCTGCCCAATGTCCATATTGTTCATGACAATATGTTGCCTTTCGAATAGTGTCTTCTAAGGTCTTTGGCTCATCGAATTCGATTCGGTTCCGGTAGTCCTTGGGTAGCCCACTTATGAAGCGTTGCACCTTCGCCTTCTCTGCTTTGATGTAGGGTACATATCTCAGTAAGTCGAGGAATTTGTTGACATATTCCTCTATAGTGAGTTGCCCCAGTTTGAGTTCATAAAACTCTTTATCCTTCTCATCGAAATATCTTTCGAACAAATACTTCTTCCAGAAGTACTTTTCAAACTATTTCCAAGACAGGTCCTCCTCGTGGACCCCTTTCATATTGTTAAGGTCTTCCCACTAGATGGAAGCCTTTCTGTTCAGATTGAAAGTGGCCACTCAGGCCTTCAAATTCTCTGAAAAATCATGGACTCTAAAATATTTCTTCAGTCCAAGTAGCCAAGCCTCAGCTTCCTCTCCCTTATTTATCTCACCGTCGAAAGAGGGAGGTTTGGCCTTTCTGAATTCCTCAAATTTATGACTCTTGGAAGTCTTTTGCTTCTTCTGTTTTCTTCGAGAATAGGAACTGGTCCTGCTGCTAGAAGAGCCTTCTAAATCGCTAGCTTCCTTCTTAGTGGAATCATCTAGCACGGGTCCTTTACCTCTGGGGTGGACCTTTCTTGAGGTTCTCCTCTTAGTATGGCCACTAATACGACCATGTTTCTGCACTTCAGGTTCATGCTTCATTTGTCGCTGTAGGTCGGATAAGCTCTGCAGTAACACTGCATTAATTTTAGTTTGCTTTTCTTGTTCTTTCATCATCCTTTCATTGTCGGCCTTGCAGCTTTGCAACTCAACCATGAGACTCCTCACAGTCTCGGCTAGGTCTGGAGGGGTTCTTATCACTCTTCTTTCGTCAGACTCTTCATCTCTATTGTGGGAGCCTTCTCCCATCTCTTGGTGAGTCACCATTCTCTGCGTCTGTAAATTCCCGCGGCTGATCGTCCGCTTAGGTGAAAAGACAAACGCTGACTGTTGGTCAAGAGTTAGATATATTTTTATGATCTGCGCATAATTTATAATTCTTTCACATGCATACACAATCGGGTTCTCGTTTCCAAGTTTTCAATACTGGACAAGAGAGTTACGTTAGGGGTTGCTCTTCGTAGGAGTACTTCGAACGGAGCTTATGCGCAACTCGTTCATGAGACCAATCAGGCTGAGTGTTGTAACCATGCTTTGATACCACTTTGTCACATACCCACTACCTTTATAGGATTTTTCTAGTGTTCTGCCGAATCAAAAGCCCTAAACACCCATGGAGGACCAGCGTAAGCTGGCTCTTTCTCTCTCCCCGCTCCCATGTGGTCACGGGTCATGATCATAGTCCGAATAAATGCAATACTTCTTTTATATTTCGTGCCTTAGCACCACAGTGATGTCGAGTCGTTTGACTTGGAAACCGTCGAATCCCGACAGGGCTAGCGATTGACCAATGGGGGTGAATCCCTACAGGGTTATAAAATGGCTAATAGGAACAAATCCCAACAGGGCCAGAGAACAGCCAATGAGAAACGGCCCCATTGCACGGTTAAGTGGAACACAGGTGGCAGAGAGGGAAATGCGACATGGTGGTCGACATGACAGGAGGGGCCCCACTTCACACGCCACACTATTCCGGACCACCCCCGCCCCCCATTAAAGGCAGAATGGCTAGGGGGGTGCAGAATCCGCCTGAGCGTCGTTGATCATGATGAATTAATCTCGACCGTTCGAGAGTTGCGCGTCCAATTCCAGACCCCCCCCCATTAAAGGCAGAATGGCAAGGGGGCTCCAGAATGCATCCTCAGCCGTAGATCTGGGTGGGTGGACTCTGGCCATCTAGATCGAATCGCTACTTACCCTAATGCGTTCTCGCACCCCAGCGTAAAATTGTCATCTCTTCCTCACATCGGACGGTCGTTACGGACACTGAGATTCCCGAAGGAATCTTGTCCGTCCATCGGGACTTAGCCACATGCTATTGTCTTGACATTATGGATCGGGATTTGTCAAGGCAAGAACTCATTTTTTTGTCAGCGGATTCCCGAATCCCCGATCCCCGAAACAGGTAATCTCTCAACACATCACCTCCTTAAATCGGACAGTCCACAACTACTCCGGGGTTTCCACCCAGGAAAATCCCGATCCCTTGTCTCCAGGACTCCCGATCTTGCGATTCCCGATTTCTCGAAATGGGAGATCTCACGACACGTGGCCTCCGTCAGTCAGACGACCCAGATCCATCCCGGGATTTCCACAATGGAAAGTCCCAATCTCTTGTCAATAGGAATCTCAATTCCGTGATTTCCGATTTCCCGAAATGGGAGATCTCATGACACCTAGCCTCCGTCAATTGGAAGACTCAGATCCGTCCAGGGGTTTTCACCCCTAATACACTAGAGTCTTAACCTTCGGGTAACTCCTGACAGATCCAACGGTTGTCAGGTTTTTCATCCAAGATCTGACGACTCATAATGGTTCCTACCCATGCATTCTTCCACGACTCCCTGGGAATGGAAAAGATCCACGGTCCAGATGCTCTCATGAACCTTGGGGATCTACAGTCCTAAAATCTTCGCTACCCACGAGGACACCGGAAAACCAAGTGGTAAGGAATTTAATGCCCTACTTTCTCCTTCTAATCTAACGGTCGTGGGTGACCACAGATTCCCCGACGAAATATTGTCCGTCGATTAATACCTATAAGGTTAAGGTACTTAACTTTCCAGCTCCTTCCTCCGATATAATGGTCGTGAGTGACCACAGATCTCCTGAAGGGATCTCATTCGTCGATTCGTTACTTCATCCTTATGCTGTCATCTCAGTTTTCAAGAGCATCGTTCCTCCTTATGCATGGTTACTAAGGCCTTACGCCTTCACAACTGCCTTCCCAGTTCTTGATGGTCTTTTCAAGGAAGGTAATTCTATGGGGAGAGTTACTCAGGGTACTACCTGAGGTATATAAGGATGTCGTCCTCCCGAGAGCCAGGAATGAAGTCTGAATTGGAAAAGTACACACACAAATAACAAATTCATGAGGACATAAACCATACGTAGTCTTTCCATATAAATATACAACTACTAGTACTAATCAAAACACCATACAATCATTCTTATAATGAAATCATTCACAGTTTCACAACTTATGAGCATAATTATCATAACAAACATATATATATATATTTGAAGATGCCAGAGGAAAAACACTTATCAGAGATAACATCAGGGGTCAAGCAACTGCTGAGAGGGGTGCTCGTTTCCACCCAACCATAGGCTTAGTGACTCCGAGTGGATTTACCACTAGCCACCCCCGAGCTGAGACCACAATGCTATGAAACTGCGTCTCTGTTTTCCAATGACCAAGAGCAAAGGTTGCAATCCTTCCTATCTTCTATCACTCACTCTCCATATTGCTAGAGTTCTCTCCTTGCGCCTGCCCCCAAATCGCTTCTACCCCACACCTTATCCTCTTGCGAGGTTGTGTGTGGCACAATTACCCTCGCGCTGATTAGGCCTAACAGCTCTACGAATGGGAGGTTCACCTCCCATCCCTCATTAAACCATCTACCTACCAACCTGCGAGACATTTAATTCAGGGCCAGTGAGCCGCTTTTGGTTCTCCGGGCCAGTGGAGTCCAAATACGGTATTAATTCTCGGTGAAAGTTAGTGCCACCTTTCCAGGTGCCTTCCACTGCCATCGTGGTCTCTTTTTCTGCACATCCCCTCTCAGCAGTCCTGCAATATAAATTCATAATGTTATTCACATTTATTGACCTTTTCCACAAGGTCCATTTACATCACATATTCACATTTATGAGTTTTCCATAGTTCTTGGCCAGTCCAGTTATTTTTACAAACTGGGGGAAATAGGGTGTTACAGGAACCAAGTCATGATGTTCACCCTCAGGACAATCTATCCAAACTGAAACACAAGAAGGTAAATGAGAAGATGAAGAAGGACATGGGAAAATGGTTTGAGTACCATAAAAATCCTTGGCACAATACCGACAGATGCCACTCCAAGCAGTCCCTGATGGTCAAGCTGAAGGCTTCCGAGTCAGAGGCCAATTTTGATTCTGAGTCAAATCCTAAGGGAGGGACGTAAATTATCGATGTTACACCCAGTTCCATGCTCACTACCACCAAATTTTGACCAAGAAAAGAAGAAGAACCAGAGGAAGGTGAACACCTCTTTCACTCATAGATGTGGGTCAAGGGGGGATCCAATTCACTTCATTGTCGACAACGGTAGCCAGAAGAACCTAATTTCATCAGAGGTCAAGAGGCTGAACCTGTCAATGACACAACACCTGCAACCCTACACCATCCGCTAGCTTTGTGAAGGAAGAGATCTCTGTGTCAGCCAATAATGTCATCTATCCTATGACATCAAGCCCTTCAAAGATGAGGTACTGTGTGATATTGCTCTCCTCGAGTTTTGTGATGTTCTTTTAGGAAAACCATATTTGTGGAAGGGTCATGCTATGTATGAGTCTAGACCCCCTATTTTTATTATCACTTTGGGTAGAAAATTGTACAGGATCCCAGAAGTGGCACCGCGTACTTCTATTTCTTTAATCTCTGCTAAGAAATGCACTAAGGTCATTTCACTGACCAGGAAGTTCGTCTTCTTTGTGATCCATGCTCATAGTAAGCAGAAGGTCTCTGCCAATCTGTGGCCTCTACACAACACCTCTCTTTGAAGTAGAAGCAAGTGGATGGGATCTTCGAAGAATATAGAGACATCTTTGTCTCACCGACAGGTGTACTGACACACTACCAAGTCAAGCATCCAATTGATCTTACCCCCAACACACCTCTACCTAATGGACTAGTCTATCGATGCTCATTGATGCAGAATGACGAAATTAGGAATCAAATCCAAAAGCTTCTTCAAAAGGGGCACATCATATCAAGCTCATCCCCTTGCAAAAGCCCAATTGTACTGGTGTAGAAGAAGGATGGGACTTGGCAACTCTGCATTGATTACAGAGCCTTAAACAAAATCATAGTCAAGAACTGCTATCCCATTCCTAGGATTGATGACCTTGTTGACCAACTCTAGGGGGAAAATTTCTTCAACAAGATTGACCTAAATTCTGGCTACCACCAGGTTCCCATCGAATGAATGGATGTCTGGAAGAAAACGTTCAAGTCTAAGGAAGGTCTCTACGAATGGCTAGTCATTCCCTTTGTCTTAACAAATGCACCAACCACTTTCATGAGGTTGATGGATGATGTATTGAGACCCTTCACCAAATCCTTTGTGGTATTATATTTGGATGACATCCTCATCTTCAACATAACGTGGGAGGAGCACATGCAACATATTCAATAGGTTTTTAGCACACTACGGTAGCACAAGCTTTATGCTAACTTGCAAAAATGCTCTTTTGGCATGAACAGGGTCCAATACCTGGGCTACATTGTTGATGAGCATGGGTTACATGTTGATCCATATAAGATCCAAGTCATCCATGACTGGCCAGCCTCAACCACACTAACCGAGCATCGAAGCTTCTTAGGACTCACCAATTTTTACCGACGGTTCATGTTGGGATTACCCCATATTGCCTACGCCTCCAACCAGGTGACCAAGGGCGGTGGTAGAGCCAAGTTCCTGTGGGGAAATGAGAAAAAATGCACATTCAAAGATCTAAAACATTGTTTGTACTCATATTCAGTACTCTCCTTGCCTGATCTGCAACAACCATTCGATATTGAGACTGATGCATCTGACTATGTTGTGGGCGTAGTTCTCACTCAGCACAGGCATCCCGTGGCATACCATAGTGAGACACTCTCCGATATTGTTTGTAAATACCCCACCTATGACAAGGAAATGTATTCCATTGTGCAATCCTGTTGTCAATGGATACATTACATTTTGGGGACATAGATGATCATACACATTGATCACAAGCCTTTGTAGTTCATACCGACACATGGGAAATTGTAGAACAACCTCCATCATAAGTGATCCACCAACTTGAAACAATTCCATCTCAACATCAAGTATAAGACAAGTATCTCCAATTGTGTCACTAACTACCTCAATCAGCCTCTTGTGTCTACACTTACCACTATGCTCCATTCCTGTGGACATGAAACATCAGAGTGGCCACAACTTTACCAACAATATCTGAACTTTGCCACCACATGTCAGCTCTTGGGTATAGGTGCCACTGTCACTAATTTTCACATTCAGGATGAACTATTATGCCACCTAGGCCATCTCTATGTTCCTATAAGAGAGCATGCAAAGATGATTTGGGAAGCCCACTACAGTCGGGTGGTCATACATTTTGTAGTAGAGAAAATGGTGGCCATCCTTCAGAAACATTTTTATTGGCCAAAACTTCGACTGGATGTCAGCAAGTATATCATATCTTGCATTGCCTGTACCATTTCCAAGATAACCATCAACAAGAAAGGATTATACACCCCTCTTCCTATTCCTGAGAAGCTATGGGATTCCATCTCCATGGATTACATGTCTGGTTTGTCATCCACCAAGAAAGGAAATGACTTCATGTTTGTGGTCGTTGATCGGTTTTCGAAGATGGCCATCCTCACAGCCTATAAGAAGACTGTCACAGTGGTCAATACTGCCAAGATCTTCATTGAACGAGTTTGGTTTCACTTTGGGATACCATAGACCATCATCTCTGACCGATATGGCAAGTTCCTCAACACCTTTTGGTCAAGTCTTTGGTCTCTGTTGGACACCAAGATCACAAAATCCACTTCTTTCCACTCCCAAACTGATGGCTAAACTGAGGTCGACAATTAGATGATTGTGCACATCCTGTGCATATACAATTCTAAGCATCCCTGTAAATGGTACGAGAGTCTCCCATATGTCCAACATAGTTACAACAATGCTCTCCATAGTTCCACCATCCATAGCCCATTTCAGGTGGGCCTGGGATTCCAACCCTTGGTGCCCATTGATGTTTCACTCCCTCTTTCCACTGCACAGACAGACTCTTCCCCTGATCAGTCCATGGTCAACAAAGCCACCGGATTCATTGAGAAAATTTAGCACATCCACCAACAGGTTTAGGAGATTTTGCAAAAATCCAATGCTAAGTACAAGAAACGCCATCATAAACACATGGTACCACACCAGTTTCAGGTTGGTGACAAAGTATGGTCACATTTGCAGAAAGAGAATCTCATCGGGCCCCTTCAGAAGCTTCGACCACTTCATTATGGGCCTTACACTATCACCAAGGTTGTGGGTAGCAATGCTTTTGAGCTCAACACTCCACCCTTCCTTGGTTTGCATCTAGTATTCAATGTGGACCTCCTTTGTCCATATTTTCCACCACTATTGGATACCTCTGAGATCGTTGAATAGTTGACACCAAAAGAGATCAACCCTGACTACATGGAACAAGCATCCACCAATTAGATAGTGGACACACAGGTCAAGGGCACTCGCCAGCAGCAAATCCAGCTTTATCGAGTTGTCAAGGTAGGGCAACTCCTACACCAAGGAAAGTGGATCACCCGGGGCCAAATCTAGTATAATTTTCCTCACCTGATGGGGGAAGTCAACACAATCGAGACCATTGATTCCTAAGGGGGGAGGATTGATCCAGATGGATATTGGTGGCTAACCACCTATTCCAACTGGCTCCTCATGTCCATTTTTGTTTAGCACGTCTTTTTGTATTGCTTTATAATTGTGAGTTCTACACTTCTGGGGTTGTCTAAAGTCTCACACATTCTTCAGGTGGATATGAGTGGCCTCTTGCCTAATCCAACTGGCCTTTTTTGTATGTTTTCATGTCAGCACATCTTGTTGTACTTTTAGGGATGTTTTGAGGCCCTAAACATTGTTTTCTGGCTCGCCATAGTCAAACTATAGATTGAGTTAGAGTATAACTTCATAATCTTTATTTCTCTGAAATACCTTTCCAATGGGCTATCACGCACCTAAAACGAAGGTTGTATGCAAAATTTATGACCCTAGGAAGTTGAGGTACCAAATTACACCAACTTACCCATAGGGCCCACATGACTTTTGGCGTTTCACCTTCTAGGGTTAGGTTTTTGGATGTCTAGGGTTTTGGMATTCATGAGTAATATGAAAAGGGCCTATGTAGCCTCATTATAATCCATTCTTCTCAGAAGGATGTGCGTAGTAGTGACATCTCTTCTCAGAGATAACTATCACCATTCGAGCAAGTTTCAGTTCTGTAGTTTTACAGTTTCAACCTATTTCATTATTTAATAGAAGATATTGTTCACTGACTATTTGTGTTATTCTTCCTATCTCTATTTTTATGGTATTCAGTCTATAATCAGTTCGTTCCACTCCTAAATCTGCATCATTTCTACTCTTTTATATCTATGTATTCTTGTTACCCCATGCCCTGTGTGATCTTGGAAAATCATAAACAGATACGAAAAGGTGCATTTTTCGAGTAAGCTAATTGAGATCTAACCCTTGTTGTCTTCGAGAAGAGAACATTTTTTCTTGTGTGAAAAGTTTTTTTTTTTTAGAATGCTCTCCAAGGTCATCTTCAACAACAACAAAAACAATCCTCTTGCTAAACAATACAATATGTTTTGCTAGACCATTTCGTTAAAAGTTTCCTTATTAAGTAAGAGGTCTTGAGTTCAAGTCTCTCTTTTTGTTTCTTTTTTTGAAAAAGTTCATGCTCCATTGTAAAGTGTATTTCACTTCAAGTATAAAAGTGAATCACTATAAGTAGCTTTAATATTTTAGAGTTATTTATTTTGCATACAACTTTTATTTTATAAAGTAACTTCATTGTAAAAGTGATCCCCACTTATTTTTATAAAACTGGGTCACTTCATAAAGCAACTTACACCATCACGTGGTCCTTTGGTTACTGTTTATGCCTTTTTTGAAAAGGGCGTAACTTTAACATCTGAAGTCCGTTTTCAGTGTCGTTTTTTTCTAAACCCCCTAATTTTTTGAGATCTTTCCATCTAGATCATCAGTTTCAATTTTTAAATCGATATTATATACATATTTAATATGGCTTCTTCAATTAATATTTTTCTTACCAACACCAACTACTTCCAATGGAAATCCCATATGGAGGATTTATTAAGAAGTAAAGGATTGCACTAGATTACCTTGGGAAAGGAAACATCACCCACGGATGTTGTTAAGAAGGTCAAATGGGATAATATGAATGATGAAACACGTGGATTAATCAGAATGTGCATCTCTCCTGATTTAAGGTTCCACCTTCAATCAATTCATAAACCCAAAGAAGTTTGGGAAAATATTGAATTTATTTTTGGTAAAAACAATATTATTTGAGCACAACAGTTAGAAAATCAAGTACCCAATTTAAGTCCAAGTGATTTGTATTGCATTGAATATTATCTATATAGGTTTAAAACACTCAAAACTTTATGTGAAGAATGTAAGATAAATATAGACGAATATTGTTGCATCTATCTTATTCTTTTTAAGCTAGGTAGTGCATATTATATGTTTGTATCTACCTTTTATTCCATGAAAGAGGCTCTAGGGACAAATTATGTAAAACCCACTCTTGAGAACTTTTTTGATGCTTTGATTAGAGAACAAGATAAGCTAGTACAAATTGGAGTGATCAACACTGCAGGTACCTCCAAAAAATCCTTAGTCATCCATCAGAAAGACAAACCAAAGAATCCCAAGAAGCAACATCCTCGCCACAACAACAAGAAATATAAGGGTCCCAAACCCACTCAGACAACTTCAACTCCTAATGGTGACAAAGGAGCAAAATATAAAAATAAGAAGACTGACAAACATTGCAACTTTTGTGATAAAGATGGTCATGATGAGTCCAAATGTTTCAAGAAGATGGCAATTTTAGAAGAAACGATGAAGAAGCAAAACATCAGTATTGATTTTACTTCTTCTTATTCTTCTCATGTACATGCACTTTCTTCTTCTCGTTTCTCCTTCAATGCGACTTCTACTTCTACTTATGATGAGTGGTTTATTGATTATGGAGAATCTTATCATATGGCTAAGGATATAGACATATTTTCTACTCTAAATGAATGTAACACCAAGAAAATATGTGTTGGTGATGACAGATCTCTTAGTGTTGAAGAATCTGGAACAGATCAAGTAGAAAATGGCCATTTCAATGATGTATTATGTTTTCCAAGCCTTTCTTGTAACCTTCTATCAGTATGTCAAATCACTCATTCAGGTGAAGGTAAAACTGTAGAGTTTTCACCTCACCAAGTTGTAATCAAAGATCTAAAATATCCTAAGTATGTTCTTGCAGCTGGAATTGTTGATGATATTACCAGGTTTTACAAGTTTGAAAACTTTGGGTCGTCATCGTTTTCATCATTTTTTGTTGCTCATAGTGATGACTTGAGAAAACTTTGGCATGAGCGGTTTGGTCATCTAAACTATCACTCATTGCAGCAACTATGTAATCGATAGATGATCACTGGTGTTCGTCCTGTTTCATGCAAAGATGGTGTTTGTGCCGGTTGTGTTCTTGGAAAAAATCATCGAGAAATTTTTAGAAAACGTTCCTCTTGGCACGCCTTGGGCCCTTTGCAGCTTGTTCATAGTGATTTGTGTGGTCCACTTTCTTCTCCTTCTTTTACTAGGTGCAAGTATTTCTTAACTTTGATTGATTAATTTTCCATATGTACTTGGGTTTACTTTTTAAAACTTAAGAGTGAAGTTTTTGACAAGTTTTTGGCCGATAGGGCCCTTGTAGAAAAACAATCTAGACATCAAATTCAAAGGTTAAGAATAGATAATGGAGGTGAATATGTGAACAATAATTTTACAAGTTATTGCACTACATAGGGAATCCAAATGAAACACATTGTTCCATATACACCACAACAAAATGGTGTTTCTATGAGAAAGAAATGCACATTAAAATAAATGGCTAATTGTATGATCCAATCTAAGGGATTAAGTCTAAAGTATTGGGCAGAAGCCATGAACTGTGAAAATTACATAGTAAATCGCACTCCCACAAAAGCTCTTAAAAATATAACACCAGAAGAACCTTGGACTAAAATTAAACCAGATGTAGGTCACTTCCATGTATTTGGCAGTATAGCATGGGCTCACATTCCTGATGAGAAAAGGAAAGCACTGCAGCATAAAAGTGAGAAGTGTATATTTGTTGGTTATTCTGAATATGTCAAAGGTTATATAATTCTTCAACCACATTGTAATGAAATTATTACTATAAGAGATGTTAAATTTGATGAAAATCTCTTGTCCTGCAAGCCTAATTCGATCTTTGTGTCTTCTTTGGCTTGCAATCCTAATTCAACATTTGTGCCTTCT
This sequence comes from Picea engelmannii, assembly GCA_009831015.1. Lineage (NCBI taxonomy): Eukaryota > Viridiplantae > Streptophyta > Pinopsida > Pinales > Pinaceae > Picea > Picea engelmannii. Next base: position 1,409,009 of record ML777428.1, on the reverse strand, counting down.
TTGGCCCGTGAGCCATCTTCGACGTTTGTGCCTTCTTATGTTATGTTTTCTTCTTTAGATGATGACAGTGAGGATGAAAATCCACCTTTACCTACTCACCTTCCTCTAGAGAGTCCTTTGAACCAACACCAACTCCATATTCACCGCTTCCTAGATGGGTCCGTTCAACACAAGAAAAAACTATTGATCTTGTCAGTGATCCTTCATATTAGTGTCAGACACATTCACAGTTCCAACGATCCTCTTCTATTTTGTCCAAGTTTTAGAGATTCATAATCCATATACATTTGTAGAAGCTTCAGGTCATCCAGATTGGGATACAACAATGAATGAAGAGTAACCTTCTTTAATGGAAAATGATACTTAGGATCTTGTACCTCTTACAAAAGGAATAAAATTTGTCAGATGTAAATGGATCTATAGAACTAAGTATCCATCAGATGGAAGTGTTGAAATACACAAGACTCGGTTATTTGCCAAAGGATTTTCCCAAGTGAAGGAATTGACTATCCCCTATAGCCAAAGTGAATAGTTTTCTTATTGCCAATGGATTCTCTAGATGTCATTATGATCCTAATTTCTATACCAAGAAAGTAGGAATCCATCTCATAATCATTCTCCCTTATGTTGATGACCTTATCCCCTATAGCCAAAATGAATTCCATCCGCCTTGTTCTTTCACTTGCTACCTCACATAAATAGGAGGTCCATCAGATGGATGTTAAATATGCCTTCTTGCACAGAGATTTCCAATAAAAAATATACATGGAACATCCTCCTAGATATGTCCATAATGACTCTAGCCTTGTTTTTCACCTTAAGAAATCTCTTTATGGTCTCAAGAAAGATCCCTAAGCTTGGTATTCCAAAATGGATAGCTTTCTTATTGCCAATGGATTCTCTAGATCCCATTATGATCCTAATTTCTATACCAAGAAAGTAGGAATCCATCTCATAATCATTTTCCTTTATGTTGATGACCTTATCCTTACTAGTAGTGACTCAAAACTTTTAAACCATGTGGAAACCAGCCCTAAGAAGAAATTTGAAATGACAGACTTAGGATTTTTTCACTATTTCCTTAGCCTCCATGTTTTGAAAAACAATGAAGGATTTTTTATTTCCCAGTCTAAGTATGCTTGTGACCTTATTCGTCGCTTTCACATGGATGATTGTAAACTAGCCCCTTATCCCTTCCATTATATAGTCAATCTTGCTTCCACCTGTACTTCTCCTGAAGTTGATGAGACCTTGTACCGTCAGTTAGTTGGTAGACTCTTATACTTGACTCATACTCATCCTGATCTTTCCTTTGTTGTTGGTCTTGTTGCCTGCTATATATAAACAACCCATGAAAGCCATTGGAAAGAAACTAAAAGGATACTTCACTATGTCTGTGGTATAGCTAAGTTTGGGATACATTACATATCAAGGGGGACTCCTTTATTGGTTAGTTTCATTGATTCAGATTGGGTTGGAGACCCTGATGATCGAAAGTCTACTACAGGTTATGTTTTCATCCTTGGTTTAGGACCTGTCACTTGCACCTGTAAGAAACAATAGGATATTGCACTTTCTTCAACAGAAGAAGAGTATCGAGCAACGATAAATGAAATTCAGGAATCCTTATGGCTTCGAAAAATTCTTCCAGAGCTTGGATTCTAGTAGCAACATCTGACCAGCCTTTGGTGTGACAATCAGAGAGCCATCAAGCTCACTAAATACCCATTTCAACATCAGCGCAACAAACACATCGAACTACACATGCACTTCATCAGAAATCTCATTCATGATCAAGTTATTGAAGTTCTCTTTTTCCGTACAGAAGATAGAGTTGTAGACATTTTCACAAAGCCTCTTACAGAAGCGAGGTTTTCCAAACTTCGATCTATGTTAGGCTTTCAGGAAGTTGTCATTAAGGGGGGATAAGATCTAACGCCTCCTTCCTTCTTCTATTGTGTCACTATTGTAAATCCTTCAATCCAATTCCAAGCTATTCTTAAGGGGGGGGTGTTAGGATATTTAGACACTTAGAAGTTAGTTAATATCTACTTGGTATAATGCGTTGTTAGGTAAAGTGTGTTTCTTTAGTATGCATTAGTATGCATTTGTAGTTAGGAAATACAACAATCACGATATGTTCCTGACATAGAGTGATATGACGGTTCATATTCTCCTTGATTTTAAGAACCATTGATCCATGGATTAGCACCTGATTGGTCCATGATCTCTATTTAAAGAGCATGGAGGATCAGTTGTAAAATCTCTCTGTAATATTTTTCTTTTGCATTAATAAACTGCTCCAAGTGGTCGTGTTGGTTGGGTCTGTCGATATTTCCACGTAGGGGTTTTACCACATCAAAACATCGATGTGTTGATATTTGATATGGTTGTGTGAGTGGTTAATAAAGGTGTTCGTCCTCTATTGGAATACCTATGTTGTCTAACACAAGCCACATACCCTTGGCAGGCATTTTTTCTCCATTGCCACCATTTCCAACATTCCATATCTAGATGGAGAACACAATACCAAAGTTTGGCTAACTCATCAGTAATGTCATATAAAGAGAAATATTTTTCCATTTGAGTGACCCATCATGTGGGATCCAAGCCATCAAATTTTTTCACCTCCACGTGAGGGGGACACAGGTCCCACTGAAAGTGGTTGGGAGGAAAAGAGGTGGACTGGGAGGATTCATGACCTTCACAGTTATAAGGTGTTGAAGAAGAGAAGGAATCTGTGGAGGGCTTAAAAAAGGTTGTCAAATTGTTCATTGCATCCTAGGATTGTTGACACATGGCGATCAATTGAGTGATGGATGTAGGAAGTGATATGAGTGGAGAAAGTCGAGATTTTAGGTTAACAATACTATAAGTAATGGAAGAAATATCAATCTGGGTTTTCTCATTAGCTTTGTCCAAGGAAGTGATACATTATTCCCAATCTTAGTTGCATGTGTGGGCCATTGTTGTTGGGTATGTGTTATATTATTTGCATGAACAAAAGTGTATGTGTTGCATTAGGGGGCGATATCCACCTGCGCGGGGGTTCGGGGGAAACACCCCTGAGAAAATTGTTTTTCCTCAGGAAACGTGTCTCATGTTTAGGTGGTTTTTTGAAACATGTTTTTTTTTTTATGGTTTTCTATTTATGGTTAAGGAATTAGGGTTGTTAACTAATCCAGGTCATTAGGTTAGGGTTTTGGATGTCGTTGTCTCCTATATGTATATTTTATTGTAAACAATGTATCATGATGAATTAATATAGAATGTGCTAGTTTTCCCTGTTTGGGTTTCCAGGGGAAAAATCTTTGTGTAATGTTTTTATTTTCCATTGTATTTTTTCTGTTCTTTTACTAAAAATATGTTTGCAGTAAATATTAAACAAGGTTAAATTTGGTAACAGAGCTTTGTTGGCTTCACGGGGACACCTTTGTTGTCAAGGTTTTGGCTCGGGACTGTGATAAGCCTTGTTACAGTGTGAGATCTGTGGTATTGATTTTTCAGGTGAAAAGAAATGGCGAGCAATTAAAAAATGGAGATCGAGAATTTTAATGGGAAAAGTTTTGAGTTGCAGAAGCTCAAGATGGAATATCTGTTGGTGGAAAAAGATCACTGGATTGTGGTAGATCCAGGTACTGCACCTACAAGAACTTTAGCAGATGACTGGAAAAATTTGGATCATAAGGCAAAGAGCACAATCCAAATGTTTCTCTCAGATTCAGTATGACTGAATGTGTCAGAGGAAGCTACAACCAAGGATTTATGGGATAACTTATAGAATTTGTATTAGTCTAAGTCCCTAGTAAATAAACTATTCCTAAGAAAGAAGTTGTATAACCTGAGGATGAGAGATGGAGACTTGGTGGCAAAGCATTTGAATGCCTTCAATACTGTGGTAAGTCAGTTAGTATCTATTGAGATTAAAATTTCAGATGAAGATAAATGTATCAGTTTATTGTGTTCTTTACCAGACTCGTGGGATAGTCTGGTTGTGGTCATAGGTAGTAATACAACTTCCTTGAAGTTTGATGAAGTGGTCTCATCCTTGTTTTCAGAGGAGATGAGATGAAAGAATATGGAAGGACATAACACAGACACATTATTTGCAAGAGGAAGTTCATAGGAAAGAAATAGATCTAACTTCTCAAGTGGGAGATCTAAGTCTAAGAACAGACCTAAATCTCCTGGAAAGTTTGTAAAGGTATGCTGGAGATGTGGAAAAGAAGGGCACTACAAGAAGTAGTGTAGATCCAAAGTTGAGAAAAAAAAGGGATCTGAAGAATCTCCTTCTATAGAAGGAAAGATCTCCAAGGAAGAAAGAGGGGATGTGTGCTTGTATTCTTCAATCACACATGCATATCATGATGCATGGTTGGTTGAATTTGGTGCATCCTTTCATATGACTCCCCACAGAGAGTGGTTCTGTAAATATGAAAGGTATGATGGAGGTAATGTTTTCTTAGGTGATGATTCGGCAACGAGAATCATAGGAAGAGGAAAAGTAAAGTTGAGGCTCATAGATGGAAGGATTAGAACATTGCCTGGTGTTTTTCACATCCCAGGTTTGGCCAGACGTTTGATTTATGTAAGAAAAATGGACGATGCAGGTGTAAAAACGATATTTGAAAAGGAAACTTGCAGGATGGTTCAAGGAGAAATGGTGTTGTTGAAGGGATTTCGGTTTGGAACTTTGTATAAGCTTCAAGGAAGAACTATTAGTGATGCGTGTAATAGTTCCATTGTTTCTTATATTGGAGTTGAAGGAGAAATAAATCCTATAGTCTCTAGAGAAAAGGTTATGATGTGGCATCAAAGAATTGGGCATATCGGAGAGAAGGGTCTTCGACTACTACACAGTAAAGGTATGGTTGAAGGTATGTCTAACTTCTCTCTGGATTTTGATTTCTGTGAACATTGTCTATATGGGAAGAAGAATTGGGTAAGATTCCCCTCTAGTGCAATGAGGGAAAAAACAATTTTATAGCTAGTTCACAGTGATGTTTCTGGACTCGTGTTGGTCCCATCATTGAAAAAATATGTGTACTATGTCTCATTTATAGATGACTTCTCAAGGAATACTTGGATATATTTCCTCAAGAAGAAATCTAAAGTCTTTGAAAGGTTTAAAGAGTTTAAGGCTCTTGTTGAGAATCAAATAGAGAAAAGCGATAAGGTGTTGAAAAAAGATAATGGCGGAGAGTTCGGTGGGAATGAATTTGAAGAATTATGTAAGAAGTGTGGTATAGAAAAGCAGAAGACTACTCCATATACACCTCAGTAGAATGGATTTATAGAAAAGATGAACTAGGATGTTGATGGAAAAAGCAAGGTGCATGCTTAGTGGTGCCAGGTTAGGGAAATAATTATGGGCAGAGGTAGTGGGTACTACATGTTACCTGGTCAACATATCACCCTCATTAGACTTGGATGAAAAGAATCCAAAACATGTATGGACTATAAGGAAACTTCTCTCACACATATCAAGGTATTTGGCTGTGATGCATATGTTCATGTTTCAAAGGAAAACAGGAGTAAGCTAGATAAGAAGGTTGAAAAGTGTATCTTTATTGGATATAAAGATGGTCTCAAAGGTTATAATATTTGGAACCCAAAAACTAAGAAGGTAGTGTATATCCGAGATGTGGTATTTAGAGAAATGAAGGATGTTGTTAAACAAGAAGTCCTACCAAGTAAGGAAGAACCAGAGAAAATAGATTGTGTTTTAAAAGATGATGAATCAGACTCTACAGAAGAACATGAATTAGAAGAAGAAGATCCTCATACTCAAGTATTGAGGAGATCGGTTAGAGAAAGAAGGATATTGGAAAGGTATACTCCATATGATTTCCATTCAAGTTTTTATTTTTCTATTATTGATGATGATCCTAGAACTGTCAGGGAGGCAGTGGATTCATAGGATTGAAATCTCTAGAAAAGGGCCATGGATGAAGAAATGACATCTTTGGATAAGAATGAAGCTTGGGATATAGTGGAGTTGTCAGCTAGAAGAAATCCCATTGGAAAAAAAAGGGGTATTTAAAAAGAATTTGAATGTAGAAGGAAAAGTGGAGAAATACAAATCTTGGTTAGTAGAAAAGGGTTATTCCTAGGTTGAGGGAATTGATTTTAGTGAGATTTTTTCTCATGTTGCCAAGTAAACCTCTATAAGATTTATGTTATATGTTGCTATTGCATTTGATTTTCAAGTAGAACAAATGGATGTGAATACAACATTCCTACATGGATATCTGGAAGAAGAAATCTATATGAAGCAACCATAAGGTTATGTTGTGAAGAGAAAGAAGGATTTGATATGCAAGATGAAAAAATCCTTGTATGGTTTAAAACAATCACCAAGGATGTGGTATAACAAATTTGATAATTATATGTTGGGACTTGGATTCACAAGAAACAAAGAGGATCATTGTGTCTATTTTAAATTAATTAGTGATCATTTGATTTATTTGGTCTTGTATGTGGTTGACATGTTGCTGATAGGAAACAACAAGGAGATTATTCAGGATGTGAAAACTTACTTGTCCTCTAAATTTGACATGAAGGATTTTGGTGCTTCAAATTTCATTTTGGGCATGGGAATTAAAAGAGATTGGAAAAAGAGGAAACTCTAGTTAAATCAGAGAAAATATGTCGAGACAATATTGCATAGGTTTAATATGCAGGAATGTAAACCGGTTAATGTTCCTATTCCTATTGGTGTAAAGTTATCTGCGGATCAATGTCCCAAGACACATGAAGAGGAGGAGGACATGTCTCGTGTTCCATATGCGAGTGCAGTTGGTAGTTCAATGTATGCAATGGTCTCTACTAGACAGGAAATTGCACATGTAGTGGGATTTTTGAGCAGGTATATGTCAAAACCAAGGAAGGATCATTGGGCACCAGTAAAAAGGGTTTTCAGGTATTTGCATGGAACTGATATCTATGGATTGTGCTGCCAAGGAAGACCAAGATTGAACAGAGTGGTGTATATACATGGATTTTTGCATGCATACTGGGATGGAGATATGGATCGTAGAAGATCTACAAGTGGGTATATGTTTAACCTGTTTGGAGGAGCAATAAGTTGGATGAGAAAAAGACAGGTTGTAGTGGCACTTTCAACTACATAAGTTGAATACATGGAAACCACTCATGCAAGTAAGGAAGAAATATGGATAAAAATATCTTTTTTCAGGTATTGGGTTGGTACAACAAGTTATAAGGACAGATTGTGACAGTCAGAGTGAAATTTTTCTAGCAAAGAACCTGGCTTATCATTCAAAGAAAAATCATGTTGATATTCAATATCACTTTGTGAGAGACATGGTTGAACAAAAAAAATTATTGTTGATGAAAGTGGACACTTTGAAGAATGTTGCAGATTCATTAACAAAATCCATGAGCACTGAGAATTTCTCTTGGTGTAGAGGATCCATGGGCATTACTGCCCTAGATATTTGACTATGTAACCCTGTAACCCCCTGTATGCAAAGAAAACAACAAGTGGGAGAATGTTGGGTATGCGTTATATTCTTTGCATGAGTAGAAGTGTTTGCATTACATCGGGTGAGAAGTGGGGTGCAGGGGGGCGATATCGCCCCATGCAGGAGTTTGGGGTCAGCGCCATCGAGAAAAAAAAAATCTGCCTTGAGAAACGTGTCACATATTTAGGTGGTTTTTCGGAACATGGTTTTTTGCCGATGGTTTTCTATTTTTAGTTAAGGAATTAGGGTTGTTGACTAATCCAGGTCATTGGGTTAGGGTTTTGGATGCCACTAGATCCTATATGTATATTGTATTGTAAACAATGTATCATGATGAATGAATATAGAATATGTTGGTTTTCCCGGTTTGGGTTTCCAGGGGAAAAATCTCTGTGTAATGTTTGTCTTTTCCATTGTATCTTTTTTGTTCTTTTACAGAAAATTTGTTTGCAGTAAATATTGTACAAGGTTAAAATCTAAAATAGGAATGGGATAGGGGGGGAAGTGGGAAAGCACAAAAAGGGGTTAATGGTGAATGGTACCACTATATTAGTGCAAAGAGAGGATGTCAATGAGATAGGTGCCAAAGAGGGGTGTTGGGAAGGGGTTGGGTACAAATTTCTTTTTCCTGAAAAATGATAGGTATGATTGCGACTAGGGTGAAGAGAGGAATCCAATGGGATAGGTCTCAAATAATGGTGTAGGAAGGATCCAAAATATTTTTTTTTACTCGAGAATTATACTCCGATATGAATAATACTATAGCGACGAAATGACAAAATTCTTAATAGGAAGAAATGTGTAGGAATTTTGCAACCCGAATGTGAGGCAAGGCTGCATGATAGTATATCTTGTTTGTTCTGTTTCTTCTCTATTTTCATCCCAAGGGTTAGGGTGTTTAGGGTTTCTACAGAAAAGGGTTTTCCCTATGCTATAACTCTTTGATATACGTGGAGGGTCGAACTATAGTACTCGGCTCAATATCTTAGGGAAACAACTAAGGAGGATAGACCGTACCATTATCTATATTACCTGATTACCCATGTACTAGAGAGTATCTTTGCGAGTGTTGTTCTCAGTTTCACTATAGCAATGAGGCGATCGATCAGTTTATCTACGAAGGGATTCAGGATATATAGGTCAATCTGTATACATGTGTTGTATAATGTGCTACCACTCGAAGGGGTACCAACAAGGGTTACAAGGGTGGCCAAAAATGTGTGCTTAAGTAGCACTTGTAGTTCCTCCATGTAGGATTCCATGACCACCTATTTATGAATTGAATGATAGGCATATGTATCTTTAAGACACCAGAATACATCTCTACTCTGGAAAAAATAACTCACAATTTTCTGCCAAGGAAAGTTCTCGGATACCACTTGTAAGGTACCGGATCTATTATAATAGCAGAAAACATAAATATTGTAGCGAATAACACTGGAACAACACAACATATGAAACCAAAGTACCAAAATAATACCTTTATTTATAGGAAACAATGTTCACTTGCCTCTTTGAGGGGTCAACCTCCAATAGAGCAGTGTTCAATTACAATAATTCTCAATAAAAACACTTGTCATACCCTTGACTCCTATTTATATTAAATCTATGTACCAAAAGAAAAACTAGACAAAGATATTCTAGAGAAGGAAGCTTCTATTAGGTCTTCTTACATTTGAATTATTCTTCCTTATTACTAGGCCTTATTAATATTGTTATTTATTACATGGAAAATATATTATTCTACCTACATGAGGGGTTAGGGAGGTTAGGTCCCTAACAATCAAATAAAAATGCAGTTGTAATTTCCCTGATATGAACCCCAATTGTAAATGAAAATTCAAATGTACATTAAGGATGGTGATCCATTGGCACCAAGTGTTGGTTCAGTTTTGCGTGCACCTGAGTGAGTGCACAAGGTATATTTTCCAAAGAAAGAGCGCACACATTCCATAGTGTTGCGCATACCTCAGTAAGTGCATGAGGATTGCGCATCAACGGAAGGGTGTGCACATTCCATAGTGTTGTGTGCACTGGACTAAGTGAGTGGGGATTACCTTGAAGTGCACATGAAGATGAGTTGTGTGTGTGTGTGTGTGTGTATTTGAAGCCGAAGATCCTGTGTGTGGTTATTGGGATGGTGAGCCAAGATGAAGAAAGGCCAGTGTGTTTGCCTTTGTAAAATGTAATGACAATCAAATATTAATAAAAAAACATCCTTGCATGTAGGCCAATTAGATGAAAAGAGATGGGGGGATAAACTCCACCGAAAAGGGAAAAGGAGGGCTTAAGTCCAGGGGAATATTTTATTAATATTTTCAAAAAGAATAATTGTGTATATTTATTTATCCTAAGTTCCAAATGGATGTCAACGAGTCCCCAAGTGACTAAATATAATTCTGAAGGTGGCAAGTGTCTAGTTATGACCATGCAAATATATGGTTGAACCTTAGTGTCTTTTTTGGGAATTCATTTTCTTCATGGGTCAGACCATCTGAACAAGGAAACAACCATTACCTTACCTATAAACAAAAGATTGGAAAGGGGTTTCCATATAGTAATCAAATTATTTGATGTCAAAGAAGAAGGTTTTCAGACCTGTGAGCATTCTCTCTAGGTGGGAAATTTGTTGTCAAAGAGGAGGGTTTTCATGCCCATGAGAATTCTCTCCAGGTGAAATATTTTCTAGGAAATGTTCCTTGGTGCGCTAGAAATTAGTTACAGGGCTCTCAGACTTCCTGTGTCCTTTTGTTGAAGCCCTGAAAGGAAAGTGGGGCAACCAAGGGACTTTTGAGTATAGTGTTGGATTACTGAGAGGGGGGGTGAATCAGTAATAATGTAATTATAATCCTTTTTCTTCAAATGTTATATCAATGTAGAATTATTATCCAATAATGAGCAGTGATAAATAAGAAATCACACACATACACAGTACACCAGTGTTTTACGTGGAAACCCAAATCAGGAGAAAACCACAGAATGCTTTTTCTTATATGTCTTGAAGAATTACATTCATTGGAAGCACCAACTTCCTTTGTTTTCCAATTGCAACTGGAAGGAGGCTCCAAACCCCTAGTTTCCCAGGCTACAACCTGAGGGAAGCTCCAACTCCCCAAATCTTTGGCTACAACCAGAAGGAGGCTACAACCCCCAATGTTCTCCGGCTACAACTGGAAAGTGGCTACAACCACCTGTCCTTGCCTCGTCCTGCCACTCTGAAGTAGAAGTAGAATGATGGAACCACTGTCACACTATAACTGTGAGATATACCATTGTAAACCTGTACCAATAAATCTTAACCATGCATCAACCATGCATCAACCTATACCTCAACCTGTAATCAACCTGTACCACAAACAAGTGCATCAACCATGCACCAACCTGTAATCAACCTGTACCATAAACAAGTGCATCAACCATGCACCAACCTATAATCAACCTGTACCATAAACAAGTGCATCCAACCATGTACCAAGTATGTTCCAATCATGTGTCAA
>ML777428.1:1315755-1390097 GCA_009831015.1 Picea engelmannii | reverse complement strand
GTTACCCATCAAACAAACTTGGGTCCATTACCCAAACCTGGGGTCTCCAACTTCTCATGGCCATAACTCTCTAACCATGAGGAATTATGTGACATTCCACATACCACTGGAAATGACATGACAAGCACTATCCATCTAGGATATGTTCCCTGAAAAATTCACTTTCTTTCATCTCATTATTCCACAATTAAGCATGGGTTCTCTTATTGCACAAAGCGTCTTCCTGTGAGGGCTTTCAATATAAGGGGACCACTTTGGAGTTCATCCATATTTACTTCTTATCAACCATGAAAAAACAATAATGATTCATATTTACATCAAACACTATTGGGTCCATTACCCAAACCTTTGTGCTACGGGTCTTTCTTCAAGGGTTGACATCAATGACAACCAACCTTAATCAACATATAGAAGGGGCATACTTCCTGGGGTGGGACAGACATGTGGGAAATGAGAGATTGTAGGCTACTTGAAACAGTTGGGAACCTTGTACTGATCAGTTCTATTTATTATCATACCTTATCCTAGAATTACAAATCATTCTTCACTAGTGGAGTTTAATCCCCAACTCAGGGGTGACCTATTGCTAAAATTTTATGAGAAACATAGTATACGGTTGGGAGGAACGTTTGAGCTCTATGCATAATTGATGACTCTTTATAAAAAGATAAATTTTCTTTATATTCTTTTCTAATTTACTCTGTGCTTATTTACCTATGTATGGTACAGGTTTATTTTATGTACGACGTTGCATATAATTAATTGGTGTTATTTTGTATGATGTTGTTTGTACATGTAAGCATGATGTTTTTGTGTAGTATTTGTTGTCGCACATTTAGAGTGTGACAATTTTTAAGTATTCATGTTAGTTAATTTTTGTAATAATGATCATGAGTTCCCAAGGAAAGGATAGAATTACCATGCGCGTAGGGAAATAATATGTGCATGAAAGAGGCTGGGTTTGTTGTGTGCATGAGAAAGTAGTTCACACACAAGGAGAACATAATTTTTCATGTGAAACTAGAATGATTGTGTGCATAGTTGTATTATGTGTTAATTCCTATATTATAACTAGTGTCCAAAGAGGAAAATTTGTGAGGGCGCAATCTAGCTTGGGATCATGCATGTTACCTCACGTGTTTCTACACAGATTAATGTTATAGTGTAGAATCTGCGCACTAGATGTTTTTGGAGTGGAATTTCTCATTAGTAAGTTGGGGATGTTATAGGATGGTATCAGAGCATTTTTCTAGTGCTAGTAATGTGGAATGCTACAGAATAGTATCAAATCATTTTTTTAGTGTTGGTAATGGGGGACATTACATTTTGGTATCAGAGCCTTCAGTTTTAACATTGATCCTACATGGGCCAAGTATCTACTTAAGGAAAAATTTTGGATTGATAAGTGACCAAATTTGGAATTATAATGAAACCATGGTATGCATAAATTAAGAATGCAAAAGTGTGCACACTAAATTTTGACATTGTGGGGTGTGACGCTAGAAATGCACAAAAAACGATGGTGCACGGGTGTGCACCCTAAAATTTGGAGTTGTGTGGAACAAATTTGGTGGTGCATGTGTAATACTGATACATGATGTATATGTTAAATATTGACATCAAGCATTGGTACATGTTGAATACTAGTGCACACACGAGCTTCATATGGAAGAAAGAAAGAGTAAAATGGTATTTTAGTGAATTCCAAAAGACCATAATTTACTGCACAAGACATAGAATTTCACAAGGAAGAAGTCGATGGGAAATTTTTGGACAAAGGAGTCCAATTATTCACCTATTAATTTTGAATTGGTACGTTAAAATCATCCAAGAAACTAGAGGAAAGGATTCTAACAAAATTGTGCATAGTTTTCATGAAGTTGTTGCATGAATTCGTCTAACAAATATTATTACCTGCACATTTTGCAGAATTAACAATGATTATATCATGTTAGAATCAACGTATGGATTCAAAAGCATGGAATATGTACATAGAACTTATAGCCATGATGATGAATTCATGGGTTTCTGTATCGGTATGGGTATTCATAGTATAAAATCCAATGACCATAGAGAATGCAAGGAGGAGCACATAAACTTGGTAGAAACCATAAAGGGACTGCAAAAATATGTCCAAAGATATAAAGTTGATAATGAGAGGATTATGAAAGCCAAAGAGTAGCAACATGAATTCAATATCAAGTTGATGCAAATCTTGGACATAATAGAGAAGAAAATATATAAGGAGACATAGTCATCCAAGTCAAGAAGTCGCAGGTCTCATGATGAGAGAAGAAAAACAAGAAGTGTTGATAGGAATCATGATCACTCACCAAAGAATTCATTTAGGAAATCACGTAGTATCTCAAGTCCATCTCCTATCAGAAATCATAAGAGAAGGACTAGGGTGGACGAGCTATAGGGAGAAATGAATAAGATAAAGCCTCCTACCTTTGATGGTGAGCACAAGAAGGATGAATATGAAAAGACTTGGCTTTTGGGCATGAGGAAGTACTTGCAACTACATAATTACTATGTGCATGAAGAAGGGACCAGTTCCATCTATCAACTAAATGTAAAAGCATCAATGTGGTGGGATCAGTTTGTGAAAGTGCAACACATTGATGAGAACAAGGTTAATTGGATAGAGTTTAATAGGTATTTAAAACAAATACTCAACCAAGCGATACTATGACAAGAAAATGGAGTTATTTGAACTCAAGATTGGGATTATGAAAATAGATGAGTATGAAAGAAGATTCTTAGAACTGTTGAAATATGTTGCATTCATCAAGGATGAGCAAGATGAAATTCAAAGGTACCTAAGTGGGATGCCATAATTTATCAATGATAAGATACAATATGATGACCTTGAGACATTGGAGGAAACCATAAGATGAGATGAATGTATGTATGATCAACAAAGGGGAAGACTGACTTTCCAAAAGTCTTGGGAAGACAGGAAGAAAATAAATATGGAATAGAGGAAGAAGGGCACTAAGCCACCATTTTTCAGAAATACTTCTCAAGAAAAACCAACTCCCAAGGAGCTTGAAATGACTGAGACAATGGGGAAAAGACCAATACAACCACCTATTCAATGTTGGGGTTGTGTGGGAGACCACATGTATAGATATTTCCCTCACAAAGGTGAAGAAATGAGGATTGTTCACAATGAACAGTGAGTTGCAGCAATTGAAGATATGGGAAGAAATGTATCAAGGATCTACGCAACCTTGGATAAAAAGAAATATGAGTTGCAGTCGCACATGATTGAAGTGGAAGGTAAGATTAATGACAAATCCATTTCTATTTTGACTGATTCAAGAGATATCCATAGGTATTTAGATCCTAATATGGTCAAAATATTTCAATTGTAAAGAAGCAAGCATGGAAAACCTTGGTTGGTGTAGTTAGCTAAAGGAGAAAAAAGGAAAATTAATGGGATGGTTAAGGCATGTCCAAAGGATATGAATGGGCTGAGAAAAAATGTTGATTTGAATATCATACCTTTGGATTCTCATGATTTCCTCATTGGTATGGATTGGTTGGACCAACATCATGATGTTATAGACTATTAAAATAAGGAATTTACTTGCTTGGATAAGGAAGGAAACTTAAGAGTGGTTCGAGGAATTCCAAGAGTTGTAACTATCATAGAAGTTTCAACCTTGCAATTGAAGAAAATCTACAGGAAACGATGCCAAGTATTTGTAGCACACATGGAAGACGCACCTAAGGATAAATTTCCAAATGTTGAATATTACACATTACTAAAATAATTTCCAGATGTATTTAAAGAAATCTCGGGAATTCCACTGAAAAGAGATATTGATCTCTCTATAAATCTGATGCCTTGAAAATCCCCTGTATCCCACCTCCTTATAGTATGAGCACACCAGAGCTAGAGGAATTGCAAATGCAACTTGAAGATATTCCGAAGAAAGAGAATATATGCCAAAGTGTGTCACCTTTGGGTGCCCCAATATTGTTTGGGAAGAATAAGGATGGTACGTTGAGTATTTTTATGTACTTCAGGCATTTGAAAAAAGTAAAAGTAAAGAACAAGTATCCTTTGCCAAGGATAGATGACCTCTTTGATCAGATAAGGGGCATGGAAATATTTTCAAATATTGATCTCAGATATGGATATCACCAAGTGAGAATTAAATAAGAATACATCAACAATACTTCCTTTATAATGAGGTATGGACATTATGAGTTCATCGTGGTGCCATTTGGATTTTCCAATGCACTAACTATTTTCATGTGTTTAATGAATGGAATTTTCAAAGAATACTTAGATAAGTTTGTCATTGTATTTTTGGATGACATACTTACTCAAAATCTAAATAATAACATGAGAAGCACTTGAGGATGGTGCTGCGTGTATTGAGAGAACATTAGTTGTATGCAAATTTGAGAAAGTGCTCATTCTACCTGAGCAAAATTCATTGATTAGGTCATATCATTTGAGAGGAAGGGGTAGTTGTGGACCCGAAGAAAATAAAATCCATTGAAGGATGTCCAAAACCAAGGAATTTTGTAGAGGTGAGGTCCTTCCCTCCTTTGTCCCATGTTTTGAAAGGATGCATGCGAGGAAGGGCTCAGTGGAGTCCTTAGTCAGAATGGGCATGTGGTATTCTACGAATCAAGGAAATTAAAAGAGCATGAAAGGAACTATGCTACTAATGATTTTTAATTGGCATCCATAGTAAATGCCTTGAATATGTGGAGGCACTACCTTAGGGGAAAACAATACGAGATGAGGACATACCACAGTGGTCTGAAATATTTGTTTGGGAAGCCAAGTTTAAATTCCAAACAACGTAGATGGATGGAATTCCTCAATGAGTATGAATTTGATATCAAGCATATCAAAGGAAAATATAATACGGTGGATGATGCACTCAGTGGGAGGGTGCATTAGATGCATTCTATATCCATTAGCATGTACAAATCATATTTGAGTGACAAAATTTTAGAGGTTACCAACTCAAATCAGTGGACATAAAAGAAAATTTACAGCAAGGTAAATTGCAACAAAAATTTGAAGGTTATGAGCTAAAAGAGGATGGAATCCTCATGTATAGGCACATAGTTTATGTGTCGAATGATCAAGAGTTAAAACATATGTTATTTTCATAGATGCATAAATTTCCTTATGTTGGGAATCTTGACTATCAAAAGACAATTGCACCAGTCAAAAAGAAATACTATTGGCCATGCATGAAAAGGAGGTTATTGATTTTATTGCTATATGCCTTGAATATCAAAAGGTTACGAGTGAGAATAGACACCCATCTGGTTTTCAAAAGCCTTTTCCCATTTCTAAGTGGAAGTGGGAAGTTGTTACCATGGATTTCATTACTAAGTTTCCTAGGATTGCTAAGAAGCATGATTCTATTATGGTAGTGGCAGACAAGCTTACTAAAGATGCCCATTTTATTCTAATGAAGTTAATTCACAAGGTGATCTAGATTTAGAAGCGGAAAAAACTAATTAACCGAATGAATACAATAAACACAGAGATATTAAGAATAACACAAATATCTAGTGAACAATATCTTCTATTAAATAATGAAATAGCTAAAATTGTAAAACTACATAACTGAAACACTTGCTTGAATGGTGGTAGCTATCTCTGAGAAGAGATGTGGCTACTACATGAATCCGTCTGAGTAGAATGGATTACAATGAGGCTCTAGATGAATTTTTGATATTAATCATGAATGCCAAAACCCTAGACATCTGAAAACCTAACCCTAGAAGGTGAAACACCAAAAGTCATGTGGGCCCTATGGGTAAGTTGGTGTAATTTGGTACCTCAACTTCCAAGGGTCATAAATTTTGCATACGACCTCCATTTTAGGTATGTGATATCCCATTGGAAAGGTATTTTAGATAAATACATTGGTCAAACTCTGACTCCATATACAATTTGACTATGGCGAGCCAAACAAACAACGTTTAGGGCCCCAAAATGGCCCTAGAAGTACATCATGATGTGTTGACATGAAAACATACAAAATAAGCCAGTTGGATTAGGCGAGAGGCCACCCGTATCCACATGGAGGATGTGTGGGGCTTCAAACAACCCCAGAAGTGTAGAACTCACAATTACAAAGCAGTACTAAAGGACATGTTGAACAAAAAATAGACATAAGGAGCCAATTGTATTAGGTGGGTGGCCACCAATATCCACCTGGATCAATCCTCCCCCTTTAGGAATCAATGGTCTCTATTAGCACTAGGAGTCACTTTTAGGAATCAATGGTCTATGTTAGCACTAGGACTCAAATGATAATTTTCTAACTCAGATAACAGGGATAACATGCACCAACAATTAAGGTCTTGGCTAACTTCAATCAGTAGTTTGAGTAAGTATGAATAGAGGGAAGACTTGAATAAGGGAAGTGTAGGGGTTGTTGTAAACATCAGGTCTACAAAATCCTAAGGAGGAAAGTTTCCTAACACAAGATCTTCTTGAACTTAGAAACTAAGGAAGCTAAATAAACATCATGATAACATAATGATCAAACATCCATCATAACATCACCACAGTAATTCATGTGAATCATTCAAAGCATGAACATTTAGCAACAGAGGTAAATAAGATGAAATAGAAGTTGATTTCTATTAGTCTAAATGTCTTAAGTCCAGTACATCACTAGATCACACTTACTTCATCAAAAATATTACAGTCTAAGGGAGCCTTGCTCAACCATCTGAACCTACTAAAGCAATTTATCTATCTATTTATAACAAAAAGGGAGGCAACAACTAGAGATACGAGATGGCCTCCTTCCCTTGAAAAAATCTAAACATTTATTTGCTCTAACAACTTATCTAACCACCTATGCTATAAAACAGGAAAATGTTGGTGACTAATCCAATTGAACTTCAAACTAAATTGATTCCCTTTTGTTTGACAACTCCTTGTTTTCCATGTGTCTTTCAAATCATGTGGTTGTCTTCATGATGCCAGTTGATGCTTCTACAACCTTCTCCATCATTAATTTATACCAAAGTGGTTATCCTGGTCCTCCTAGATCCCTGGTGTTTGTTGGCAGCTTCCTTGGGTACCAAATATGGGTAGTGCACTACAAGGAGAAAAGGTAGTGCCTGTAGGTAGCACCTTTGTGCTACATATGTGTGCAAACCTTTTCCCTCTGTGAAATATTAGGTAGCGCCACTGTGTTGTGCTTGTGTGCCAACTCTTTTCTCTACCCAATATTAGGTAGCCCCATCAGGTAGAGCTACTTACACTGCATCTATGTGCCAACTATGTTCTCTACCCAATATTAGTTAATGCCATTCGGTAGCGCCACTTATGTTGTGTCTGTGTGCAGGTTTGGGTAGCATTACCAAAAATGAAATTCCTTCAATCTTGAACATGTGCAGAGTAATTTGTGGTTTTTCATGATGAGAAAACCATTTTAATTATGTGCCTTGATTGTACAATAGGTAGTGACTTTTACCAGTAGGGAAGCTAGCACTTAGCAAAAACCCAAAACCCAAATAGTTAAATGCTTAGAAGGCTGTATAGATGAAAGAGATAGTATTTTCATATTGATTAACCCTCCCAAAAAGGAAACATACTCAAAAATGGGGCTTACCCTTTACCAGCTATTTTGTCATTTTGACACTTAACCTCATACTCTTTTTGGTAGAAAGAGGATCTTCAATCAACACAACATACTTCTTCTTCTTAGAATTTATAGGCTTATTAAGTGTAGCTATGCTCTCCTTAGCTGCTGGTTTGTCATATTCAATGGAAGCTTCAACCAACACTTATAAATTTATTTGGGCAACCTCATCTCGAAAGTTCTTCAACTCTGCCTTTATATTCTTTTTATGAGCCTGAAAGCCTATGTTCTTCCTATAAAGGTTCTTTAGCTGTCTATGAAGGGGTTGGGCCCTTCTTGCTGCAAACCTTGCCAAGTCAAGGGTATGGCTGTAGCCATCCATAAGCTATGTCATCTTGGCTCTATCATACATGGATTCCTTTCTCAATTTATCCACCTCTTTTCTTGCATCTTTAAGTTTCCTGATAAGTCTCTTGAAGGTCTGACTGTCAAGAGGAGAAGTGTTATGCACAGTCTCGAGGATTTTTCTCAGTCTCCTCTTCCACCTGTATGGGAAATGTCTTGTCCACCTCATCAGTTTTCTTGGTGGATTTTATTTTACTTTTCTTCCTCTGCATAATGGTTTCTTCATTTCTTATCACAGGCTCCTCAAAGTGTTTCACAGGGGTTTCCTCTTTTCTCTCCAAAGGTCTTTTAGTACCTTTACCTTTCTATACAGGGGCTTATTGTTTTTCTTCTAAAGGATTTTCAATGCCTTTTCCTTTCTTCTTTTGAATAGGGGATTCTTGTTTTTCTTCCATAGGATTTTCCATGCTTTTTCCCTTCTTTTTTTGAATAGTAGTTTCTAGTAAGGACTTCTCTTTGAAAATCTTCTTAATAATTGATGACCTTGTGAAAAGTCTTTTACCCTTGATTTCAACTGCTAGAGGAGAAGAGGGAAAGAGAAGCTTCTTCCCTCTCTTGGATGTAACTTTGGTAGAAGAAGGAACCTCTTCTAACCCTTGTGGAGGAGGTGGGGAAAAATCTCTATGTGGAGAAGGACAAACTTCCTCCTCAACTTCTATGACCTTCTTGCTGATCTCTAAAACTTGAACAGGGGCTCTGCCCTTTCTCTTCCTACTGGTCCCTGCTTTAGTAGAACTGGTGGGTGACAAAGGACTTTCCTTCTGTGATTGAGGAGTTGGTGCTAGATCCAACTTGAAATGAAAGGTAACCACAAAATTCTCCCATGAAATCTCTTTCTTACCCAATTCCTCAGAGACTAGCATTCTGATTAATCCAGAGTGGAAAAGGCTAGAATCCACATCTTTAGATTTGGCCTATATCTTGTCTGACATATTACCTATACTCCTCAACAAGTAATAAGGAATATTCATCTCAACCTTACGAGTAAAATGTAGAAACATCCTTATATGGTACTAGTACAATGTGTTAAATATCCCTTCACAAGTAAAATATCTATGTATGATCTTCAATAATCTGTCAAATTGTTCAATCAATTGACTCCTTGGCATACTTTTGGACAAGTTATTGGCTTGATATTCAGGTTTAAAAATATCTTTTGCATAGGATGAACTCAAAGCCATGGCTTTGAACCACTTTTCACTTGTAATGGGGATCCCTGTTGCAGTTCAGATAGAGGCTTCAGTCACCTCAAATTCCAAATCCCCAACCTTGCTTTTCCTGCCATCAAAATGCAATGCAAACTATCTTTCTACCTCTGGATGGCCTCTCTGCATGTTCTGAAAAAAAGAGAGGCACCCTACTCTTTGAAAGGCCTCTCTTGCCATGGGCTCTATATCAAAAATATGCATGTCCATTGGTTCTGTCCTAAACACCTTGCCACCTTTGTGTGTCTTCCTCTATTGAGGAGTCTCCCTGGCTCAGAATGAGGGATTTTGAAAGGCTTAAGGGATGGTAATGACCAGGAAGGCTTTGAATCATGCTTGAAATATATAAGGCTGACCCTTTTAGACAGACTGATGCTAGTAAGCCAAGCTCAACTTTAGGAATTACACCCTTAGGCTTGTACAGATATTCTGGAGTGTAAACAGTTAGGGGTAATCCAAAATTGGCCCTCTACAATTGAGTGAAAGGAAGAAAGGAAAACAAAGAGGGTTTGAGCAATGCCTCTAGGTAGCGCAATGCATACACAGAGGATAGGCTATTTACAGGCTTGCAATTTCAATGGTTAAAGAAAACAGTAGTAATCAAACCATAGATACAGGCAAAGAAGTTTACAGGTCTGAAGAGGAGAAAAGAAAAGGTTACCATGCAAATATGGGTCCCTTAGTACTATGCAAGCTCAACAAACCAAAAACCTGAGCACAAATTTCCTGTGAAAATTAATATGCAAAGGAGGCAACATGGGATACCTGTGGAGTAGACACCTATTGAGATCTTCAACGTAATCTCAGGATGAAATTGAGAAAACTTCGGCCCTGGAATCTTTCTCAAAATAGGATTTGGTTGACATGTTGTCACCTGATCAAAACTTGTGAATTTGTGCAACGCAACACTGTTGAGTTTTCAAAAATTAGAAACCGTTACCAGGGCTCATAAATGAAGATCTTTGAAGGCATCTTTAACCAAATTATGGCACTGAAAATAAGGGGCATGACATCAGTCGTGGCAATCATGAATCAAGGTGGAAGTATGATGAACGTGATAGGCACTACGGAACTTCCTGATGAGTAGACAATGCTTCCATTTCAAAACGTGATTGGACAGGTAAGCAAGGACAATGAGACATGTCTACGAGATCATGAGTGAAGAGGAAGGTGTGTCACATTAGTTTAGAAATGGGAGGGATCAACCTAGGGACAAGTCATGAAAGAGGCCAAAAACAAATCAAAAGCTAAAATGGTTCAAGGATCAAAAATCGATTTGAGGATCAAACTAGAGCTAAGACTCAAAACTTTAATCATCTAAGGGGTCCTACCAATTAGAAACTAATAAAGGGATGAAACTTTCAAAGAAAACTAAGTAATAAGGCTTAAAAAAGGGAATGAAAACAAACTAAAAGACCTAAGGAAATTTAGTGTGATAACAGTCTTCATTTTGTTGAGTTCCTCCATCAGGTGAGGAAACTTCTACTGGATTTGGCCCTGGGTGAGCCACTTTCCTTGGAGTAGGAGTTTCCCTGTCTTGAAAAATCGATAAATCTGGATCCACTGCTGGCGAGTGCCCTTGACATGTGTGTCCACTATCTGATCAATGGATGTTTGTTCCATGCAGTCAGGGTTGAGCTCTGTTGGTTTCATTTGTTCTGCGATCTCGGAGGTGTCCAATAATGGGGGAAAATATGGCTGAAGGAGGTCCACATTGAATAATGGATGCAGACTAAGGAAGGGTGGAGTGTTGAGCTCAAAATTATTTCTACCCACAACCTTGGTGATAGTGTAAGGCCCATAACAAAGTGGGAGAAGCTTCAGATGGGGCCCGGTGAGACACTCGTTCTACAAATGTAACCAAACTTTGTCGCTAACCTGAAAATAGTGTGGTACCCTCTGTTGATCATGGTGTTTCTTGTACTTAGCATTGGATTTCTACAAAATCTTTTGGACCTATTGGCCGGGGGTGATTTTAAGGATGGAAATTTATTTCAAAATGTAGAAACCTTGGAGAGTCTTACTAATCCTTCATATGACAACTATAAATGTTTGGTGATATTTTTGTAAAAATATTCAAATTTCTAAGGATTTTATATAATTTGCATAAAATTTTGATGATTTTTAAGGTAAAATAATTTTATCCTATAGAATTTGGGTGAATCATTTTTAGAATAATGAATCATTTTTTGGGAAAATCATGGAAAGCTAGCCCATGAGCGAAATTTAGCCCCTAAAATCATCCCCGTTGTTGGCGGATGTGTTGAATCTGCTCAATGAATCTGGTGTTTCTGTCGATCACAAACTGATTAGGGGAAGAGTCTGTATGTGTGGTGGCAAGAGGAAGTGCAACATCGATGGCTCTTAAGGGTTGGAATCCCAGACCTGCCTGAAATGGGCTATGGCTGGTGGAACTATGGAGAGCCCTATTGTAATTGTGTTGGACATATGGGAGACTCTCATCCCATGTATGTGGATACTTAGACTTTTACATGCACAAGATGTGCACAATCATCCTATTGACGACCTCTGTTTGGCCATCGGTTTCAGGGTGGAAAGCAATGGAGTTTGTGAGCTTGGTGTCCAACAGAGACCAGAGACTCAATGAAAAGTTGTTGAGGAGCTTGTTGTCTCGTTCAGAGATGATGGTCTATGGTATCCCAAAGTGGACCCACACTTGTTCGAAGAAGAGATTAGCAGTATCTATTGCTATGACATTCTTCTTATAGACTATGAGGATGGCCATCTTTGAAAACCGATCAATGACCATAAACGCATGATCATTTCCTTGCTTGGTGGATGACATGCTAGACATGTAATCCATTGATATGGATTCCCAAGGCTTCTCGGGAATAGGAAGAGGGGTGTATAATCCTTTCTTCTTGATGGATGGCTTGGAAATGGCATAGGCAGTGAAATATTTGATATACTTGTTGACGTCTTGTCAAATTTTTGGCCAATAAAAATGTTTTTGAAGAACGACCACAATTTTCTCCACACCAAAATGTATTTCCACCCAACTGTAGTGAGCTTCCCAAATCATCTTTGCATGCTTGCTTGTAGGAACACAGAGAAGGCCCATGTGGCATAAGAGTTCGTCCTAAATGTGAAAATTATTGATAGTTTCACTTGTACCGAAGAGCTGATAGGTGGTGGAGAAGTTAGGATCTTGCTGATAATGTTGGGGCCACTCAAATGATTTATGTCCACATGAATGGATCACAGTGGTGAGTGAAACCACATGAGGTCGACTGAGGCAGTTAGCAACATGATTGGAGATACATATCTTATAATTGATGTTGATATGGAACTGTTGCAGGTAGGTGGACCACTTCTGATGGCGTTCATTCTGCAATTTCTCCCATGTCTATATGAACTATATAGGCTTTTGATCAGTGTGTATGATCATCTCTTTCCCCAGAATGTAATGTTTCCATTGACGACAGACTTGTATAATGGAATACATTTCCTTGTCATAGGTGGGGTATATCTGGACAATATCGGAGTGTGTCTCACTATGGTATACCATCGGATGCCTGTGCAGAGTGAGAACTATGACCACAACATAGTCAAAGGCATCAGTCTCAATCTTGAATGGTTGTTGCAGATCAGGAAAGGAGAGTACTAGAGCTAAGCACAAGTGATGCTTTAGATCATTAAATGCTCATTTTTTCTCCTTACCCCACATGAAATTGGCCCTATCACTGCCCTTGGTCACCTAGATGAGGGCCCATGCAATATGGGAGAATCCCAACACGAACCATCTGTAAAAGTTGTCTAGTCCCAAAAAGATCCAAATCTCGAACAGTGTGGTCGGAGCTAGCCAGTCACGAATGACTTGGATATTAGCTGGATCAACATGTACCCCATGCTCATCAACAATGTAGCCCAAGTATTGGACCATGTTCGTGCCAAAAGATCATTTTTCCAAGTTGGCATAAATCTTGTGTTGTTGCAGAGTGCTCAAAACCTACTGAATATGGTGCATGTTCTCCTCCCACGTTCTGTTGAATATGAGGATGTCATCCAAATATACTACCACAAAGGAGTTGGTTAAGGGTATCAATACATCATCCATAAACCTCATGAAAGTGTCTGATGCATTTGTTAATCCAAAGTCTGTGACTAGTCATTCGTAGAGACCTTCTTTAGACTTGAATTTTGTATTCCATACATCCGTTGGTTCGATGGGAACCTGGTGGTAGCCAAAATTTAGGTCAATCTTTTTGAATAACTTTTCCCCCTTGAGTTTCTCAAGAAGGTCATCAATCCTAGGAATGGGGTAGTTGTTCCTAAATATGGTTTTGTTTAAGGTTATGTAATCAATGCAGAGTCTCCAAGTCTCATCCTTCTTTTTCACAATCGAACTTCTGCAAGGGGAGGAGATAGGCCCGATGTGCCCCTTTTGAACAATCTCTTGGATCTAGCACCTGACTTTGTCATTGTCCATCAGTGAGTGATGATAGACTGGTCCATTAGGTAGAGGCGTGTCGAGGGTTAGATAATTTGGATGATTGACTTGGCAGTGTGTTGGTACCCCTGTAGGTAAGGTGAAGATGTCTCTGTATTATTCCACGATCATGTCCAATTGCTTCTGCTACAAAGAGCGACACTTTGTAGAGGCCATGGATGTGGAAGCGACCTTCTTCTTACTGTGAGTATGGATCACAAAGAAGATGAAATTCTCGGTCTGTGAAATGAGCTTACTGCATTTCTTAGCAGAGATTAAATAAATATCAGTAGGCAGTGCTAGATCTAGGATCTTATACAATTGTCTACCCAAAGTAATAATAACACGGGAGGGTCTAGAATCATACACAACATGATGCTTCCACAAATATGGTTGTCCTAAAATAACATCACAAACTTCAAGGGGAGAAATATCACACAGTACCTCATCTTTGACAGGCTTGATGTCGTAGGGAAGATGACACTATTGACTAAAACAGAGATATCTTCCTTGGCAAAGCCAACCGATGGTGTAGGGATGCAAGTGAAATTTCATTGGCAAGTCCAACCGCTTGATGACCTTTGTTGAAATCAGGTTCTTCTATCTACTTTTGTCGACAATGAAGTGAATCAGAGCCCCTTTAACCCACATCTGTGAGTGAAAGAGGCATTCCCCTTCCTCTAGTTCTTCTGGTTCTCTTGGCTGGACTTTGGTGGTAGAGACAGTGGCATTAGGTTCTGCATCGTCGATCTGCTTCCTTCCTTTAGGATTTGACTTGGAATTAAAATAGGCCTATGACTCAAAATAATTTATCTCGGCCACGAGGGACTACTTGGACTGACATTCTTCGGTGTTGTGCCAAGGAATTTTATGGTACTCAGACCATTTTCGCGTGTCCTTATTTGTCTTCTCATTCCCCTTCTTGAGTTGCGGCTTGGACTAGTTGTTCTAAGGGAAACGATATCGACTTGGTCCCTTGCTATGTGGGTTGGGGTTCCCTTTTCCCTGATTCATTTGGTAGGGGTTTGCAGATCCAAACTCTCATCATTTCTGCTTAAATTTGTGCTCGATCTTGAGAACGTATCTATAAGTCGTTCCCAATGAGGAAATGTCTAGGAAATCCATTTATTTTTGAATGTATCTATGCAAACAACCACAGAATTTGAGAACCAGATGACACTCAGAGTCTTTGATACCTAATTTGGTGTGTAGGGTATGGAAAATATTGGTTAAATCTGGTACTGTCTGGTCCCTTTCTTGACGTAGGGTGGTCCATCTGGTGTACTGGTCCTCGTGGTTTCCAACAAGGTAGTACTATTCTTTAATTTCATCCCAGAAGGAATCCCATGTAAGGGCCACCACAAACATTGTATATTCATCCACGACGTGTTTCTCAGAGTAAGTATCCCACCAGTCTTTAACATGGGGAATGACCTTGAGGAGTGCAAAAGTAATCTTTTCCCTATCGAAAAAATTGTGGATCAAAAAATATCCTTCGAGCAGATTCAACCATTTATCTACAGTGTCCTCATCTATCAGTCCTTCAAATAATGGAATATCAAAATTTACTTGTACCTTGAAGGGGTTTGCATGGCTTCTTGATGAATATGCTTCCCCTATGGGTAGTTGTCGAACGATCTGCATGAATTTGTCCATCATTTCGTTCCTTTATCGTGCGAGGGCTTCTTCGAGCAACATTTTAATAGGATCTTCTGCTCCATCATATTTATTTTCTTCCCCCATGGGTTTTTTTCGGGCTCGACACAACCGATATTGTAATGGTTCAATTGGTTCAAGTCCCAACTTCTTGTACCTAGATCTTGTTGGGGACATGCACGAAGAAAAATAAATGAAGAGAATACCACTCTGATACCACTGATCTGGATTTAGGAATGCGATGAACTGATTAATCGAATGAATACAATAAACACGGAGATATGAATAATAAAAAAAATATCTAGTGAACAATATCTTTTATTAAATAATGAAATAGGATGAAACTGTAAAACTGCAGAACTGAAACACTTGTACAAATGGTGGTAGCTATCTCTGAGAAGAGATGTGGTTGTTACATGCATCTGTTTGAGAAGAATGGATTATAATGAGGCTCTAGAGGCCTTTTTGATATTACTCATGAATTCCAAAACCCTGGACATCCAAAAACCTAGCCCTAGAAGGTGAAACGCCAAAAGTAATGTGGGCCCTACGAGTAAGTTGGTGTAATTTGGTACCTCAACTTACAAGGGTCATAACTTTTACATACGACCTTCATTTTAGGTGCATGATAGCCCGTTGGAAAGGTATTTTAGAGAGCTACACATTTTTTCATCAAACTCTAACTCCATCTACATTTTGACTCTGGCGAGCCAAAATAACAACGTTTAGGGCCCCATAATAGCCCTAGAAGTACAATAAGATTTGTTGACATGAAAACATACAAAATAAGCCAGTTGGATTAAGTGAGAGGCCACTCGTATCCACCTGGAGGATGTGTGGGGATTCAGAGAACCCCAAAAATGTTGAAATCACAATTACAAAACAATACAAGAGGACGTGCTGAACAAAAAATGAACATAAGGAGCCAGTTGGAATAGGTGGGTGGCCACCAATATCCACCTGGATCACGAGGAAACCAACATTGTTGATATATACATGAGAGAAATTGCTAGGCTGCATGGTGTACCTAAGAAAATTTTGTGTGACATAGATCCCAAGTTCACATAGAATTTTTGGAAAGGGTTATTCAAAGGATTTGGGACAAATCTAAATTTTAGCACAACCTATCATCCAGAGTTAGATGGGAAAATAGAAATATTAAATCAAGTGATAGACTATATGCTAAGAATGCATGTGATGAACAAACTAACATAGTGGGAAATATATTTATCCTTGTTTGAGTTTTCTTATAACAATGGGTATCAAGCATCTCTAAATATGAGCCCATTTGAGGCATTTTACGGTAGAAAGTGAAAAAAAACAATGATTTGTGACAACCCAACAAACCTCTCAGTGGTTGGGCCATATGTGCTATGAGAAATGGAAGACAAGTTGGTGAAGATAAGTCATAATTTAAAGGTTACATGTTGGCATTACGTGTAGTTTGGAAGACCATAGGTTCAATTTATCTTTGACCAACAAAACCCACCAGACATCGGCCCTTTTGGCATCACCTACTTACAAAGATGAAGTATCATCTGAGGTATCTATTGGGACTAAAAGAACCAGGTTTCTGTAGTAGTGATGGAATGGGAGGTGACCATTATTTTCATTCTTCCTTATTATTTTTGGGCACGCAATTCTATCTTTGTTCTCTAGTAACTACTTAATGATTTCAGATTCATACTATCATTATATTCCAATTTACCACATAACCCGTTACTGTAAAAGTCATTATTATTGCACAATGATTATGCATAAAAATTTTGGATTACTGAGAGGGGGGATGAATCAGTAATAGAGAAATTGTCCTTTTTAACCACAAAATGCAAGTGTTATATCAATGTAGCATTATCATCCAATAGTTTCAAAGTAAATAAACAATGAACAAATGGGCAATCATACACATACACAGTACACCAATGTTTTTATGTGGAAACCCAAAGCAGGAGAAAACCACAGAATGTTTTTTATTATATGTCTTTAAGAATTACATTCATTAGAAGAACCAACTTCCTTTGTTTTCCATCTTCAACTGGAAGGACGCTCCAACCCCCTAGTTTCTCAGGCTACAACTTGAAGGAAGCTCCAACTCCCCAATTTTCTGGCTACAACCCCCTATGTTCTCCGGCTACAACCGGAAGGTGGATACAACCACTTGTCCTTTCCCCGTCCAACCACCCTGACATATAAGTAGAATGGTGGAACTACTTTCACACTATCTCTATGAGATATATTGTTGTAAACCTGTACCAATAAGCCTGTAATCATCCTGTACCATAAACAAGTGCATCAACCATGCACCGACCTGTACCAAACAACCTTTAATCAACCTGTACCATAAAAAAAGTGCATCAACTAACCTGTACCATAAACAAATGCATAAAACATGCACCAAACCTATACAAATAACTTGTCACAATACTCTATCCATAAAAAAGTGCATCAACCATGCACCAACCTATACCAAACAACCTGTAATCAGTCTGTACCATAAACACGTTCATCAACCATGCACCAACCTGTACCTCAACCCTTAATCATCTTGTACCATAAACAAGTGCATCAACCATGCACCAACATGTAACTCAACATGTACAATCAACGAGTGCATAAAAAATGCACCAAATATGTACCAATCATGCATCAAATACACATAAACTATGATTCATCAAGATGTACCGACATCATCATCTATACACCTCATGTATGTGCCAACTCATCAACTACTTGTCTCAACCATGTACCCAACATGTACCTCAACTATGTACCAAAAATATATACCAATATAACCATAAACATTTATCTAGCAATACATCACACTATCCATAACCAAATATAAACCATTACATCAAACCATGTGCCACAACCTCACTGTTATACAACCTCTATCTGTAACATGCCTCAACCAAAATCCCTCATCAATTTCATCATCGAAATATGATTTGTAACTCTGTAAAAGACCTGGTGTATATGGTCACATACCTAAAAACCCTCCTTAACTTTAACAACAAGAGACTAGCATTTTATCAAACTTTACTTTAGTCTCACATGACTAATTTTGGATTAGTCAAAACCCTAACTTGCAATAATCATACCTATGTACCTGTAGTGAATAAAGATTTGAATATAGTACACAATGTTCTTCAGTGTGTTTAATGCAATTCCTCCAGGTGTCACTACTTGGAACCTCTCAGAAAAGGAGTTATAGAAAAAATGGCATACCTTGTTGAATTATGGCTTATTCTAGAGAGAGAACTTGTAGAGTGTGCCCCACACAAAATATTTGTTGTATGGATCTGAAAATTGTACACAAAATACTATAGAATTTAATATAACCAACACATTTGGTCTTATTGAATTTAATCTGTTATGAATAATTTATTACTTTTTTACCCGAAACACTTGTTTTAGACTAGTTTCAAGACTAGCCACAAACCGTATTTTCCATGGAGTGTAACTCCAAAAATAAAATGACCCACAAGATGAAATTTGTACCAAAACTACTTGGATATGTTTCCTCAATGGTCTCCCAATTTCACAGTCTGAATCATTCTAGAAAACAAAATTATTGCGAAAATGGTTAGATGACCTGTAAGTAACATACCTTAGAAAACATCATCAAAAGAATTTATCCTCCCTTGAATTTCGACCTTATTTACTTCAACTTCCCTCTAAAATTCGGCTTAGATATCCTTTGGTTACCTCATTCACCTGTAGATATTCAATATTCTCAAGTGTGATTAAAATGAGAGAGTCTTGCCTCTTATTTATACTTTCATGTAGCTTCCTCAAGGGGTTACCTTTTAACCATCTTAACCCACTTTCCTTATTTTAGGGTTAACCCACTTCTAACCACTTGTCTACTTAGTAATTTATCCATTAAATTTATTATTTAAATAATTTATTTTGTATCCACTTTGACTTATAGTACAATTGTCACTTTACTTTATTATTTAAATAATTTCTTCTTTGCAAACACTTTGACTACTTTGACTTTTTGGGGCTTCTAGATGACTCATGAGGGTTCTCCAATTTCACGTGGCCATAACTCTCTAACCATGAGGAGTTATGTGATGTTCCACATACCAATAGAAATAGCATGACATGTACTATTCATGTATATTAGTCTTGTCTGAAAATATATCAAAACTCGTACCATTATCCATCAGACAAACTTGGGTCCATTACCCAAACCTGGGTTCTCCCACTTCACATGGCCATAACTCTCTAATTGTGAGGAGTTATGTGATGTCCCACATAACATCAAAAATGGAATGCCATGTACTATCCATATATAATAGTCTTACATTCAAACATATTAAAACTCATACCATTATACATCAAACAAACTTGGGTCCATTACCCAAACATTTGTGCTACCAGAATTCGCTACCAGAATTTCTCCAAGGGTTGACATCAGTCACTAAGGGTTGACATCAATATAAAATATCACTCTCTAATGGTTGACATCAATTAAAACCAACAATCCATACCAATTTTCCATCAACCTAAGACAACTGTATGACAAAAACATATATAATCTAATATGCATAAAACAAAATCCATGAACAATGATATAACAAACATGTAACTGTGGTAGTGATAGGTTGAGTCTACCCTTAGATTTCAAGGTGGAAATATGGGGCAGGGAAAGGGGGTTGTAGCCACCTTCCAGTTGGTTCTAGAGAACACAAGGAGTTGGAGTCTCCTTCAGGTTGGAGCCTGTAAATCAGGGGATCGCAACCTCCTTCTAGATGGAGCCAGAGAACATAGGGAGTTGGAGCTTCCTTAATGTTGGAGAAGGTAAACTAGGCGGTTGGAGCCTCCTTCTAGTTGCAACTAGAGAATTCAAGGAATTGTAGATTCCTTTAAGTTGGAGACTAAAATAGGGGGTTGGATCCTCCTTTTGATTGGTGCTGGAGAATTGGGAATTTAGTGCTTCCTATGAATATAATATTGATATTTATAAAAAACCATTATGTTGTTTTCTCCCATATGGGTTTCCATGTAAATTTTGGTGCATTGTGTATCTATGGTTGTTTATTATGTAATGATGAATGATATTGTTTATACTAAAATAATATACTAAATTCATAAGTGATAAACTATTGAATATTGTTGATAAGGTTGAAGTTTATATATTATGATTGAAAGTGGTAAAAAGTGCTCATATGGATTCACCCCCCCTCTTAGTATTCCAACAAGTTTAGGTTGGAATTTATTGCATTCATTTCACTTCATTCATGATGAATCTTAATGTTCTATGGTACTTCATAATGGGTTAGGAGCTTAAATAGTAACAACTCTTTCCAATTTTCCTTTCAACAAAGTGTGATTTTCCTTTATGCAATTTAGATTAATTTCCTTTCAGCAACGTGTGATTTTCCTTTATGCAATTTAGATTGGTTTTCCTTTCAGTAAAGAGTGATTTTACTTTATGCAATTTATATTAGTTTTTCTTTCACCAAGGTGTGATTTTACTTCAACAATGCGTGATTAGAATAGTTTCCCTTCAACAATGTGTGATTTTAATTACTGCTCATTCATTTCACTTAGTTCAATTGTTGCTTGATTAAGTGGTATATTCCCCTTATAAGGTGATCAGAGGGAGACACATGATATCATTAGTTGCAACCAAGGCTAAGGACGTGGTAGTATCATTGCTTCAATTTGAAGAGCATAGGGTTTGGGGAGATAAGAAATAGAAGTAAAGAGGCTTAAATTGGGCATCCCTTCTTGTTATTAGAATGGTCTTTTAATTAGTTTACAACTTTCATTGAGTTTTAATTTCAAGTTTCATTGTTCATTTTACTTTTCACCTTTTACAATATTATAGTTAACATGTTTCAATTCTAAAGATATACTTGTCCTAGTGTAGTTTTCACATATAGTGTCAATACCTCATAATGTTTTACAAACCTTGGGTTGACATTTAAAGTGAGGAGTTCAACATTATTGTTGCAATTGCTTGGTCCATCAATGATGTTCATCAAGATAGAACAAATACATTATATGTTTGATGGGTAAATTATATACCTAATTTCCCTTGATTAAATTATCGACCAAGGAAAGTAAACTTCACATTGTAACATAGTATGAGTCAAGATAGAACAAGAGCTAACTGTTTTTATATTCCTACCACCATATTCTATGACTAAATCCTAGTACTGGAATGAAGGCTGGAAAGTGAATTGAACAAGAAAAGGAGAATAATCTACCCTAGGTATCAAAACTATTCTTTCAACCTACAATTCTATTTTCAAAAGATGATGTAAAATACTTCAAGCAAACCAAAATCTATTTGAGATGTAGAGATACTTATAAACAACAATCTATGAGTATGCAATGAGAATAAGTTATCTTTTCCAAAAACATTTATTTTAAGTGTATTCTACTTTAAAATGGATTTTAAAACTAAACTGAGAAATCATATTTACTTCTACAATAAGGAAAATAAGAAACATCATCTAGTTTTCACACTAATCTTATTGAATAATGTAAACAATATTATCTAGTTTACACTATCCTACTAAAGAAGGAAAATAACATCATCTATTTGTGTCTATGATGGTGAATTATATCATGATGATATCTAAATAGGATGGTTTTGTCTACAATGGTGAATTCTATCACAATGACATCTAAAAACAATGGCTACTTCAAATGGAATGAATTTGACATTGGTTTCTATAGAAAAATGTAAAGTGGAAACTAAACAATCTACTAAATTTTTTTCCATTCAAGGAATATCAATATGTTGCACACATGTTCTTGTCAGATAAGAAATTACACTATCACACTTAAAGTTGAAATGTATTCACAAAGATATGATTGCATAGACCCGCAAGGGTTAATTTAAAATATTCACAATACAAGTTAAATGAGCTATAAATAGTCTTTTAAGGAATATGCACAATTCTTTAAGAGATCAACCTACAAGGAAGATGCATATACTTTCAAACATAATTTCGATGATTAAACGAGAGTATATGTAGTTGTGACACAATTAGCAAGACCTCTGTAGTTAACAAAAATAGTTTGAATGAGAGACCTGCAAAAGAAAGAGTTATATAAATATGAATACGAAACAAAGTAAGAATGCACAAACTACTAGTGGGCCCCCCAAGTAGTCCTGCTCTAGTTTATAAAAAAATCACAATTTAGCACATCAACTAAGATTTCATTAAAAACCAGAAATATGTATATATCAGTGACAACTCTTTCAACAATATGACAATTATCTCATCATAGACATTCCTTTTGTGTTCTGTGGCTTCAGGTATATATAGAGTCTGAGAGGTTGACCATTGAAAGGGTCGACTCTCTCTCAAAACCAGAAAATCATTTAACTCTTCTATTAATAGGAAATGAGTCTTAAAATTGTAGCTTGAATATAGGAGCTAGATTTAACTGTCTGAATAAAAATACAATAGGAGTCATAGCAAGAGGGCGATAATGGGTAAAACATCCATGTTCTAGTTTTGCCTGAAAACATATGCAAGTATGATAACGACCAAATATGATGCACTCCAAATTCTGTAATAAGGGTTAGATGGAGGACTGGATCCATCTGCTGAACATTCAAGCTGTCAGATTAAGGTCCAGATGAAGGTCTGGATCACATTTTTTCCTGTTTAATCAAAATAACAAGTATTAAGCAATTACACTCATTTAATTAAACATAAATTCAACACATACCTTATTCATATACCATATCAATTTGATGAAAATAACCTAATAATAAGCTCAAGAAAGGAAATGGTGATACAAAATGCACTATCGTTATGTACAAAAAGAGACTTATTGTAGGAAAAAAGTAGGCAAAACATGGAGTCATCAATGTTCTTCCTTAGTAGAGGTGTCATGCAGGAGTTCTACAACTAGATTTAATGAAGTTATTTCACATTCAATCAATAACACTACCTAAACAATTTGAAAAGGTGTAAAACCAGTGACAATTTTGACTAAGGTTCGATATTCCCATAATGCCAAAAAAGGAATTAGGTGCTATTTGGTTTTGTGATTCCCTATCATTCTTTGTGTTATAGTCTTCACAAATCAATTAATGACTTATAATTGACCATTAGACTAAGGATAATAAATTGACAAGTTTTCATGTCAAAAACCAACTTGGCTTCCAATTTGGTCATCATCTTGTTTCGAAAATGAGACCCGTGATCAATAACAATTGTTCTAGGAACACCAAATCTAGCAATGGTATTTTTAAACATGAAAAGAACCATTGTGGTTCCATAAATGTAAGGAGTAGGCATAACATCATTCCACTTAGTGAAGTAGTCAAAATCCATGATGATATAGTTATTTTCATTAGCCAAAGTTGGCTTACATGTCATAAAGCATATACCCCACTTTATGAAGGGGCCAAAAACAACCACAAGGAGTAATGGAGCAGGATGAGCATGCATATTATGAGTAAAAACTAGACAAGGATGACACTTTTGGATTACATTAATTAAATATTTAAGTATAGATAGCCAAAAGTATCCTACACAATATTTTATAGGCTATGGATATACTAGAAAGATGACCATCACATGCTCCTACATGGCTATCATTCAAAACCTTCTCAATCTCACCATGGACTAAGCACTGAAACAAAACCAAATCTATATTGCAATGATAAATTTTATCACCAATGATGAGATAGTTATTGTCCTGATGGTGTGTACATTGACTCTCATCTCTTGATAATTGAGTATTAGAACACTAGGTTTGAATATATATAACAAGAAATATTTGTACTAGATTTCAGAAGAGTCAATGAGGAACAAAGATCCATTTGGAAATAATTTAGTTACCATGGATTCCTCACCATCTCTGGGAAGTTCATACATAAACCCCACCAAAGCTAAATAATTATTAGGTTTTTAAGTAACAAAATCCAAATCAAATTGTTATAAGATAATTATTGATTTGGAATACTTTCCCCCAATGATCTAACAAGTCAAGTTGTGTTGTATTGGGTTGGATTTTTCTAAAACAATAGTTTTCTCAAGAATAATATAATGTTAAGGATGTTGGATAGCATGAACTACTACCAAGGTGTTGTGGCCGCAACAACCCCCCTTTTTAGTTTTTCTTTTATAAGCGAAAGGAAAATGGTCCCCTACTAAAATTTTGATCATATTTCCTAATCCTCTACTGTTGGAGCCTATGATATTTCTTTTCCTACCTCGAGGGAGTTATGGGGTTCGATATGAGTTGATGAATGTATTTGATAGTGGTTGATTTCCTCTTTTGATCTAATACTTCGAAAAACCTCTCCTCCTCATTTTCTTCACTTTCACTACTTGTTCATAAATTTTCTTAAAGGAAAGGAAATATTGTGCTTCTCATGTGTTAGGAATGCCATTTTTTATCGCATAACTGATTTCGTCTCTTTCTTTGGTTGTAGGAACAACTTAGCATGATATCCTTTCTTCGTGATTGCTCCAACCTTGAGATGCATGTGGGGGAATCTTTTGATCTTCTTCCCCTTTTATCCTTCCCTTTATTTATTGAGTGTTCCCTCTCCTTTATTTTATTATTCTCTCTATTTAAACCTCTTAGTTGGATTTTTTTTTCGATAAATTTCCAATGCCTGTAACCACGCTTAAATCTGAGTTCTGGATCAAAATTTATGGCTTCTCGAAGTTTCCTAAGTCTTCACTCAGCTGAGTAACTTCACTTCCAGGTGGTTCCCTCTCACTTGTCTCATCCAACGTGGCACCAACATGATGAAATTATGGCAGCCAACACATCCTCTTCATCATCGAGAGTTCTATGTTTAGATTCTTTAGTCCTCTGACCCATCCATCGAGGAAGACCTTTTTGTCTTCGGAATCCCTCTTCTCTATCACTTGGATGTTACCAACCCTCCATCATCGATGCCACCCTCATGGAATTTCCATCATCAGGACTTCATCTCTCCTATCCTTCACACTCTAACCTACTCATTGATGATGATGCCTCCCCATTGATCCAACAACATTCAGAAGTTGTCGATCAATGACCCCTATCCACCCGATGACTCAAGTTAGCCAACAATTAATCAACCCCAACCTCACTTAGACACCACGTTGGCATCCTCATATACATGGAACTTCCATGACCTTTCACCTGCATGACACATGCACCCATCCTTAGTTTGACACATGTCCTCCCTTGTCTTCGATGATCCATTGTTGTCACTGATTCTTCTATCCTCCCTTGTCATCGGTAATCCATTGTTGTTGGTGATTCACTCATTCTTTCTCATCGTCGATGATCCCTCATCATCACTCCTTGTTGTTAGGTGTTTCCTTGTCTTTAGTGATCCCTTGCAGTCCACTATCTCCTCATCGTCGAATATCCCTCATCATTGATGTACCTCCTATCCTTACTCCTCACTCAAGTGGGGCCATCTCTAGTCCCATGAAATCACAAGTTGACGCATGTTACCCCTCAAGATACACTAGCTACCATATTGATATCCTAGTAAGCTTGAATAGTGGAATCTGGAAGGCGTGGGACTTCGAATTGCCTATACATATATATATATATATATATATAATGTTTCCCATTTTTTGTAATTATATTGTATCATTTTACTTTAATTTTTTATTTTTATTTTTTGTAAATTATTTAATTTATTTTATAAGGATAAAAAAATGTTAATTCACACTAAGACCTAGGGTGAAGTAGGTTGTTGTACATATTTGTATTTTAAATATTCATTGTTCTCAATTTTTGGTTTTTTCCTTTTTATTTATTATTTTTCTTTTTTAAAACTCAATTGTCCTAATATGTACATATTTTAAAATTTTTACTTTTTAACTTTTACCCATCTCTCCCCGGGCCCTATTTTCTAGGAATCCCTATAAAATAGGGATTTCTTAAAAAATAGGAATTCCTTATATTATAGGGAGTTCTATAAAATACTCTCATAAAGGTTTTGAAAAGTACATATGATATACTATAATATAATTATTCTTTTATATTATAATTATATTATATTATAACATATTTAATTAATGTATATATTGGAAAATGTGTGTGAGAAATATACATATGTGAGTGATCCAACCATAATCTATATTATCCATCACCTCCCCATCAAGAACCAAATCCCAACCATAATACCCAGACCACGTATCTTTAAATAATTATTTGAATAATGTTTGGGGGAAAAACGAGCATGATCTTTGGAGTTGGGATAAGAAGAAAATCCTCTTTGAGACTCTTGTTACACCTGTTATACTTTATGGATGTGAAGTCTGGGGCTGTAGTATCTCTCGTGAATCCCAAAGAAAGATAGAGCAAATACAAAAGAATTTTATAACCTATAATCACAAAATTAAAGGAAATACACCCTATCCCATCCCCCTGTTAGAAACAAGCCTCTCCCCCATTGAAAGCATGGATATGACTAGATAACTAACGTATAAGAACAAGTTAAACAACATGGAAGATAAGAGGCTACCTAAAATTGCTTCAAAATCAAGTCATAACTAGCATCGACTCAAGCGAGGATGGCATAAAGACGCCCGGTCTTGGCTAAACTACTAGGGAATCATGGAAGAAACCATTTTGCAGAATAAAGATACTATTAAAAAAAGTGTCAAATCAAAATTTAAGGAGAAAATGTGGTGTGATAAAGAATTAGAGGAAAAAATAAAATTAAGGTATTATAAAGATGTAATCAACCCTAATCTATAAATCAAAATTATCTATCTGTTTTGCCAAGTGTAAAGAAAAAAAAAGCATTGCTAAGATAAGAACAAATTCTCACGAGCTCCATAGTGAAACTGGGCATTGGTCAGTTCCTAAAACGCCATGGGATGAAAGAGTGTGTCACCTTTGTGACACTAAAAAGGTTGAATATGAAAAGCACTTTCTCTTAGATTGTCCAGCCTATACCCATATTAGATCTCATTTTCAAAATATTTATCATGCTACCAACCTTCCTAACCTCTTAACTCAACAAAAGTATGGTGATATTGGAAAGCTTATCTTAATTGTTTTCGAGCACAGAAACAAAATTCTAAAGAATCACAAGTAATCACTTACCCTCTCAAGGTCTGATAGACCAATTCGGTCTTAGTGGACGTTAATCATCATCATCGTCATCATAAAGATGGAAATAAATGAAATAATAATAAAATAATAATAATAATGATTCTTTTAATTTTCGACGATTTCCCATTATTCACCACACTCACCTAGTGCCCACAACAAGAAAGCAATAATATTTTAATAAAATAATCTTAATACTTGCCCTGAAAAATGTGCACACATTTATATATTATAATAGTTGGGTTGAAAAACATGAAATGGTTTTTATTTGAATGAACAAGTCAAAGGATTTGGTCGGTGAAATCAGTTAATGAAGATCATTGACGATAATCTTGTCATCGGGTCATGAGTGTGGGATAAGTGGAGTGTGAGAGCCCTCGTGAAAATGCCGACGATGAAATAGGAAGGGGAGTTTTATATTTTTATTTTACTTTATTTATTATTTATTATTTTGTTTTTTGTTTTTTATTTATTATTTTTTTTGTTTATTTATTTATTTTGTTTTTCCCATTATTCAATTTATTTGTTATTTGATTCTTATTTTTATTTATTTAAGTATTTTATTTTTATTAATTTTATTTTTTATTTAAATTCATTTTTAGTTTTCGTAGATTGATTATTTTTTCTTTGGATAGTTAAACAAGGAACGTGAATTGGCCTAATGGTTAAGAACGTGTATTTCATCATTGGAGGTTACAGGTTCAAATCTAGCATGGGGGGGGTTAGGTTATTATTTTTTGTAAATATTATTTTTCATTTATTAGGGGTAAATATCATTTTTAACTCTGTAAATAATATTTATTTTTCTTTCCACATTTTACTTTTCATTGTATTATATTCTCATTTTTCATTATTTTCTTGATTTTGAAAGAAGGAAAATTAGAAATAAATCATTCTACAAGTTGCAGGTCACGTGCCCACCCAAGTTTTATTCACACTATCCATAAGAGATGAACCTTTTAATAACATATGCGTTTAACTCTCTCATGTGTGTGGGATATCTTTTTCAGGAAGAAGATCAATGGTCCAGATTCACCCACAGGGTAAATCAATGGTTGTTGAGTGACAATTTTAAAACGACCATAACTTTTTCTATAGGTGTCGGAATGAGGCTCATGATACCTCATTGTAAATGTATCGGGAAGAGGAACATAGTGGTATAGGTCTCTAGGCTAGGAATGTTGCATAATATTTTAGAAAATTCTAAAAACAAACACCCACGAGTTTGGGGAGAAAATTGTCCATACCAACTTCAGGAAGCCATATCTAGAGCTACGAGCAACAAAATTAGGTAGAGGATGGATTGATGGAAATATAGAAGAGTGAAGAACAAGTGGGGACATGAATTTCTTTCATATTGAAAGCAAAAATGGTCTGAAAATGCAAAACATGGGAGGAACCCGAATTCAGGTGAAAAATAGGGTATGTTGACTTCAAATTTTCATATCTTGAGTTGTAAGAAATGAAATTGAGCCAAGAATAGCTCAATAGAAAGCTATGATAGAGGAGACT
Source organism: Picea engelmannii (assembly GCA_009831015.1). Classification (NCBI taxonomy): domain Eukaryota; kingdom Viridiplantae; phylum Streptophyta; class Pinopsida; order Pinales; family Pinaceae; genus Picea; species Picea engelmannii. Next base: position 1,361,223 of record ML777428.1, on the reverse strand, counting down.
AAGCCACGATGATCATATTATTTAGGTCGAAGCTAGAAACTCCTAGAAACTTCTAGAAAAAAAAATATAATGCAATTGGGCAGAGACAATGAGTGTTTTTAAATAAATATCATTTGTAAACTGTCTGAGGAGGAAAATAATGACTCATGAGTCTATTTGGTTTCTCCGTGTAACACCTACATGCGTTCATTTTCAAAATGAGAGAAGAGAAATGGAAGGAAAATGAAATGAACAATGATGAGAATTAAAGAGTCTCTATTTTGCCTTATAAAAAAAAACTCATGGCATAGAGAGAGTACTTTTTCCCTTTTTAACAAAAGATGGTACTTTTACTTCTGAGTAATAAAGAGCATGAGGCATTTCAAAATTTGTGGATTTGGTGGATGTACATGAGACTATTATTTGTGAATTTGTCTTTTGTTTGAGTACATATGATTGTGTTGGATGAACTATTTCTGCAATCTGTTATGTCTACTTTTGTTGTCACATATTTCCTCGTGGGTATAGAAATGATGTTATAAATGGATTATTCAACTATTTTTCTATTTTTCTATGCATCTATAGCATTATTTCTTTCATTTACCATTAGAATATATGAATTATTTATGGTTCTGATGGTTATCTTTCTCTATACTCATTCTATTATTTTTTCTCTTGGGATAGGTTATAATTAGTTAGATTATACTAGTTTCCTTTAGTTAGATTAGTCTTAGAATTAGTTAGAATTATTGGGGGGAATTTCGTTGTCTTTCCCCTTTTATTTCCTTTAATTCTGAGTGGCGGCGAGGCCCATAAACTCTTGGAAAATGCTACCCCAAGCGAGAGTTGGTCTTATTAGGACCTGTCATTTGGTGTTCTCCTTCATATGAATGAAATGGTTATTCTGGCCCATCAACCAAAATGGCACTAGAAGGAGGGCCAGATGATAAGTTGAGCCGGTGGAGTCATTCTTGTTAATTTTTGTTTAAATTTACTAATGGATTTGTCCCATATCCCTTTATGGAGGTGTTTTTCTGGTATTGTACCTCCCAAGCCTCCTAGAAATATTTTACATTTCTTGTCACAACTTAGATTTGATGGCGAGTGTGAAACATATGCATTTGAACATGCTTTTAATTTCTGGAAATTTTGTGGTTCTCATAGTATTACCAATAGAAATATCATTTGTAGGTTATTCACTCTCACTTTTGTAGGTCGAGTCAAGAGTTGGTTTTGAGACCTTTCCTATTGCCTCTATTCACACATGGGAACAATTTATGTGTGAATTTTTGCATGCTTTTGAGAATTACTGTTATGATAATTTGTGTGCAGAAATTTTAGAGCTTAGAAAGAACATAGATGAATCCCTTGAAGATTTTTTTATCAGATTTAGCCATCTTTTATATATATTTCCTTTCAAAGATAGGCCTTGTAACAATGATTTGATTTCATTTTTAGTTTCTCTTACTAGTGAAACACATGAGTCATGGATGAAGAATCTAAATCATTTTATAATGTTCCTTTACATGTTGATTTAGATTTAAGTGAAAATGTTGAAAATTCTAATGGTTTGGATGGACTTCATATGTCTGGATCTTTCTTTACTATGGGGGATATAGATCAGATAGAAAATTATTTTTCGAAATAAACTTATGTATCCCCCCACCACTCCATTCTCCCTTACCTTCCTTGTGACAAAAAAGAGACCTCTTGTTTTGTAACTTCAAGTTCATATTTTTCTATAGTTTCCCAAGAGGAGGGTTTTCATACTGATAATTAGACACTTCAGGTCACACCAAATATTATGTCAACATCTCATTATCGTATCTCATATTTTCCATCACAAGGGATTGAAGAGGAAGCTATGGGGAAAAACTTGAATGTTGATCACTTTGTTAATAAACAAATTCTAGAAATTCATGAAATGAATCTTTCCTCATTCATGGTTAAAATGGAATTAATTTCTACTAATTTGAGTTTTCCTTCTGTTACAAATTATCCTATTATAACCAAGATAGATCAAGAATGTTTTCCTACTGCTAATGGATCATTTATTGAAACTTTTTGTTCTAACGATTCTTGTGATTTTCTCCCCTCTTCTAACCATGAATATGTTTTGGAACAAATTTCAGATTCTCATATTTTGTAGGGGCAAGAAAACCACAATGATATTTTCACTCAACGAGGAGAAATAAACATGCAAGACATATCGCTTTTATCTCAACAATCTATTTTTAACTTGGAAGAGGAAAACCATATTGAGGAAGGATGTATTGATCTTGAAACCACACCTAATGCGGAGACCACTAATTCACAAGAAATCATCAACGTGCTTAAGGAGGGGGAACTACCACTCAGGGAGTCACTTTCCAAAATATTTTATGGTTTTAAAGAAGCTTTTAATTCTCTTTATTCTTCCACTTATTATCACTTGTATCATGATCTCTTTAATCGTTTAACTTTGCAAGCAGATACTCATGGTCCTATTCAAATACACTCAATGGGGTTGGCCTTTGTTGAAGTATTTGATGGTGGTGATGCACATTTGGAAGTTATAGAGGACAAGGCCTCTTCCCATGAACTAATTATAACCAATCATTATCATCCTTTTTCATGGGATGAAGAGGATTCTATAGAAAATGTGTATCAAAGGATGTCTTCTTCTTTATCTTCTTCATTTTTTATCAATAATGAATCCCCTTGTTCAAGTATCCCTTTGTTGAATATTGTTAATACTAGTGGATCTCACAATTGTTTCAAAATTATCTCTCATACCATGGTTTGTCCTAACAAATACATATCATATGATATCACTAGTCTATCTCAAGTAATTAGTTACTTGAAATGTGAGTCCAAGGAGGGTTGTCAAGATAATGAGGCAGTTTGGTGTTTGTCGATGGTTATGTCAGACCATTATTCTTTTCGTTTGTCTTCAAAGATAAAAAAAACTTTGTTAGCACATGGATTCTCTCATCGAGAACACTTTATATAAACTCTATGCATGATTCTCGTTTGGCATGCTACTTTCCATCGACCTACTTCTATAAATTCTATGAGAGAAGTACACGATTTTATGATAGGATTTAAGAATGGTTTGACAGATCCTTTTTAGATATATTTACTATGTATTATCACTCTTACATTTCTAATACAGTGGATAGATTGTATCATGCTTTAATTTTTCCTATCTTTACTCTATTCTTATTCCAAGCTCTATCACTAATCATGTGTCTTGAACATATGTCTGCAGGCTTGGGATTACTTGGATGGATACATTGGCATTACGACTTTACATAGCTCATTTTCCATCCATTAAGTAGATTAGGATAGGAGTAGAATAGAATAAATTAGTGTCTTTCCTTTACATAGTTTATCTTTGCTCCCTAGTTTTTTAATTAGCTATTTGTTTTCCTTTCCTTTTATTTATTTTTGGCTGATAAATAAATGAATTCTCGGAAAATATGGAAAGACATAGAAGGATTTTCCATTAAATTTTTCGTTGGATGGATTTTTAATTTAATTTTGATGTGGGGGAAATTTACTTCATTTCATTCTTGAATTTTTCTATGTGTTGGGAAATTTCTAGATCATTGATTTTTATGCATGATCACCATGTCAAATCATTTCCAATGCATTGTGGCATCTTGAAAGTGGGTCATTTTATGTTAAGACACTACCCATTCCCTCTTGTAATGAAAATTAACACTCATATTTTTCCTATATTCACATCTACATGATTCTAATGGGAAAATTTTGTTTCGATGATATACTTTTTAAGTTCTGATTTTGATGTCCCATACACATTGAATCTAAATTCGGAGTATTAAAACTATTCCCATCTAAAATTCAAGTCACTCCAAATCTGTGTAATTTCCTTAGATGAATATTTTTCCTCGTTTTTGGAGTTATCCAAATATTTTCTTTCTCATCCACTCTTTTCTTTGATCATTTTCAGCCAACATGAATTTTCTGCATAGATTTTTCATATAATAATCTTAACTTTCATTTTAGTTATTTTCTGTCATCACTTGTAGTTTTAATTTTTAGGCATTGGCTTCCATTGTCCTATTTTATGTTCAATAGGTATTTTAAGTATGAGTATTCCTTTTACATTGTATCTTTCTTCACCCAAGCTTCCTCTATTATACAGTAGCAAGAGATATTCTCTCATGCTTCCTAGAAACACATTTTTGACATTCTGGACGACATGGTAATTTAAATATTTTGTTGATATCTTTTTCAGTAAATTGCTTGGGAACCCATATTTTTATTCCCCAATCCAATAATTGACAAAAGAATCGATCTTAGCACCACCAATTCATTAAGTTTTCAATATGATTTTTATAACTAATATTTTTTGGTGGATTGATATCATCAAATGATGGATGGGATTGAAGTCTTATGATCTTGTTTTCTTAATTTGTTTGACCATGATTTTAGGAACAAGACATTGTGTCCAAAGATCCAAATCTCACAACAATCATGACACTAAATTCATTTGGTAAAAGGAATTTTGAGGGAAATCACATATTGCTCATATCTCAAGGAGAAGGTTGTGATATTTGATTAAATAGAAAACTAACGAATACTTGATAACTGCACTGGCCTTCACACATATTTTTTTGACATCCAACTTAGTTTAAGTTTATTTTAGCTTAGATTTTTTTTCCTAGCATTAGTTTTTATTTTGATCCTTACTTTCTTATTTGGATTGATTTCATTTTAATAAGTTAGTCATTTGAGAGGAGGAATTCTTCCTGAACTACCTAAGAGATGATCATAATGTTCCCTTTTGTATGCAGGTCAAGAAAATGGTTTGTGCAACCAACAACATAGAATATTTTCTATAGAAATGAAGGCAACTTAGGGAAGTGTTGATATAAACTTGGCTAGTCAATTCCTTTGTAGTATTTTTGTCACCAACTCAATAATTGATCAGGAATATATTCTCATTCATTTACTCTCATTTTGTTTTCTGATCTAGTCATTGTTTGGATCCATTTTAATGACTATTTTGATGACCTCCATAATTGTGATTTTCCTCTTTGCTTTATTGTATTGAATTATTGGGATCTATGGGGTTATTCATGATCTTTTATAGTAAAGATAAAATGGTGCTTGAGTGAGAAATATGAAATGTAATTTATGTCACTGGAAAATTCAACATTTTTAAAATTGGAAAGGAAATGCTTATGTCAGGAAATCATAAGAGAATTTGGGTTATGGAATACTACATGAAATTGAATTTTGGAAAGTTGTTTTGACTGAACATATACATTAACCCATTTTTCTATGTTCGCTAGAGATGTTTTTGTTACCCTCAATGAAATAAATTGGATTGGAGAATTGTGTCGCAAATATTTTACACTAGATCATAAATTCTTGTAATCTGATTTGTTTTTTTTTTTAGATCAGAAACTCTCAGAGTTTTTTTGTTGGGCTTGATATTGAATGGTTACCATTTATTGACTGATTATTCCCCTTAGATTATTTTTTGAGTTATCACTGAAAACACTCTCTTTGTTGTTGCAACAGATTTATTGCTTGATGTTGGGTTTTCTTCTTATTTTTTAGCCAGTTTTCTTTCTTTTTAGATGACTGGCAATTTATTTTTGGATCCTTTAGTTTAATTTTTTTTTCATGAATTTTATTTTTGGTTTCAGTCATGTTTTATTCTTGTACATCTTAATTCCATCTTTTGATTTTACTGTTGGAATTTCCCCCGAGTTGAATTGACTCCTAGCCTTCCTTGAGGATTTCTCTTTGAATTTTGGTGAGGGGTTGGTCAATTCTTGTCACATACTGAATATTTTTCTTACAAGTCATAAGATACATGGGTTGATCTATCTGAATGAACATTTCTAAATTCCTCAACTATAGGTATAAACTGATGATTTTGGTGGAACACATGTGTCATCTGTGTGTATCATGATAATCCACAAGTATAGGAAATTGCCTATACACCCTCTTCTTTGAGCTTCACTCACTTCACATTAATATAATGAACCATACTATGATAGTTTTGGGGGAGACTTGTGGGTTAAACTAAATTCATGACATATACTTAATAAATCAAAGAAACTCTTGTATCACCCCACTTCCTTCACACCCTGTGTGTAGATGCATATCTATATCTAAATATGAAAGGGTGAGCATTTTATGAAATAAAAAAGGAAGTTGAAAACAATATTAATAGTGTGGGAAATACAAGTAAAATCGTCGGGGTTATGGACGTCTGCTGGAAGCGGGGCTATGTTTGTATGGTACCGAGGAAACTTTGTCAGGGCTAGGGATTCTCGCTTGAAGCGAAGCAGTTCGAGGAAAAGAGAGATGAGGAAAAAACTTATGCAGATGTTTTCTTGTCTTAAAAGTGAAAACCCATGATCGAACCAAAACCAATCTGAAGTGTGCATGCAATAAAACAATTTATCTCATTATATGACTCTTTGAAAAGGGTGTGTTAGATTCCTAGTACTAGGAATATTGGGTTATATCTTTTAGAATTTTCGCATCATTGTGGTACCCATGATTGTAGAAAATTTGTCTGCAGTTTGCTGAAATTATCTTTAAAATTCATATTTGAAGTATACTCCCTAGAATTCTATTGATAGAGATAATTGGTTCTTCCAGTGTGTCACCATTGTTTGTGGCCACAACAACCCCCCCTTTTACTTTTTATTTTACAAGCAAAAGGAAAAGGGTCCCCTACTAAAACTTTGATCATATTGCCTAATCCTCTTGTTGGAGTTACTTCACACACACCTAGGATTTATTTTTCCTAAGGTTTTTCCTTGTTTATTAGTCATAATTAGTCATTATCCAGTTTCCTATATTTTAGGGGAGAATATTCCACCTGGATAATATTCTCTTCAGTTTGACGAGTTCAGTTGAGTCTAGATGTGGCATTGGTATTGTCACCATGAAACATTGTGATCATCACCATGATAATGTGCACTTTCCTTGGTTTCATCACCATAATGTTGCATTACCATTTATTCATTGATCTACTCCTCACTACACTCTTTTTCAGTCATTTAACTGAAGACTAGTTGACTAGTTAACTCAGTTAGGTGGCAGTTCACTCCCGTAACTACCTAAGAGACTAGACTAGGTGGATGTTCACTTCTGTAACTACTGATGTGTGTCCATATCACTCTATACCACCACTATGGTGCATTAGTTCTCCTCCATTGAGCATTAGTTGAGTTATATAGAGTATATCATGCGTAAATTATTCATTATTCATTACGGTTAATGAGAATTCTTCCATTCTTTCTCTCTTTCTTCTTATATCTCAATTTCTCCATGCAAATGTGTGTGTTATTTTCTAGATAGATATATTATGTGCAGTTTTAAAAAATTTACATGGTATCATAACTGACAGATTGCTAAGCAAAAGCTACACTAATTCTTTTGCAAGTACAAAATATTGAAGAGAGAGGAAAGATGGATTTCCAAAAGGAAATCATTCTTACACCTTACAATTACTTTACATGGAAAGAGAAAATACTCATACATATTCAAACCAGAGGATTGTATAGTTTAACCTTGAATATAGACACAAAACTGACATTAGCCCTAGAAAAATCCAAGTATTTAAACCGAATGGATAAAGCATTCAGAACAATTTGCAATCATATTTCTCATGATCTCCTTTTTCACATATCTTCCTGTAAGACTCCCAATAAATCCTAGGCCACCTTGGAAGGGCTCTTTTGAAAACAAGATGAGATGAGGGGACACATGTTGCAGGTGTAATTTCTCACATTGGATCCAAAAAGCGTCTATCCAATATTTCTTTACAAAATTCAAGGATTTACTGTCGCAACTCAAAGCTTGCGGGGTTGATAAATCTGAGGAGAAAAAAATGGTTGTCACCACTCTCTCCAAACTTGGTCTTGAATTCTCTGTGTTCGTATCAACATTCCATTATGTCAAATTTGCCTCTGGAGCCACCTAGAATATGCCTTCTCTTGAGGACTTTATCGAGTCCCTGACACAAGATAAAACCAAGGTCATTAACATGGGAAAAATCAAATGCCCAAAGGCGCATGAACCTACTTTGAAAGATGGCATCCATAAATATCATAAATATAAATATAAATACAAAAGGAAAGTTCATGCACATCCTAATAAGGAAGGGTATGCAAAACCCTTCGCCGATTCCTTTAGATCAAAAGGTGGAAAGGGAAGAAAAGGGGAGAAATGTACGTACTGACATAAAGGATTCCATCTAGAATTTACGTGCATGCAGAAAACAATATATCTAATAAATCAAATACTTCAGAAAAACAACCTTGTAGAACACATTCCCGAGGGTTCCAATAAGAAGAAGCCATAAGATCAGAATCTCAAGAAAGGAAATTCTAGCCATGCCATAATTTCCATCAACTCCTCTATCGATGCTTGGATCATAGATTTAGGAGCATAACATCACATGGATGCATAAAAATAAGTCGATTATTCATTGGATTCATGCAAAGGTCCTCCTATTCTAATGGGGGATAACTTTCCAGTCTAAGTCATCGGTAAAGGAAGTATTGAACTCACCAACGGAAGCTTCGAGAATGTATTGAACGTTTCCAAACTTTTCGTCAACCTTATATCTATGTATCATATGAAGAATACTGACAATAGAAATAAATTCTTATTCACACCAAATGTAGTGGACATCTATGACATGCAAACCAATTCTAGGGTTGCTACTGGTGAGGTAAATCATCAATCTAGATTGTATACATTTTCTGAATTTATTGAACCAGATTTTTCTTTACTGCTTACCCATGGCGATGAAAGTAGTAGGATATGGCACAAAAGGTTTGGACATTTGAATTTCAGATATATGAAATAGCTTAGCAAGAAAATATTGGTTGATGGTCTACTACACATCCATTTCTCGAAGAGAGTATGTGAGGGATGTGTTCTTGGAAAACACCCTCAAGAGAAATTTGACAAAGGAAACTCTTAGAGAGATTTTGCACCTTTAGATATGATCCATAGTGACCTCATGGGTCCTTTTCCACATCCATATATTAGAAAAGAGAGGTTTGTTCTCATTTTTGTTGATGATTTCTCACGTTTCACATGGATTTACTTTCTCAGGAAAAAATTTGAGGTATTTCAACACCTCAAAGATTTCAAAGCCCTAGTTGAGACACAGTCCGGAAACAAAATCAAATTCCATAGAAATGATAATGGGGGAGAGTATGTAAATCATGATATCTATAATATTTTCCATGAGGTAGGGATTCAGTTGCAAAACACAGTTCCCTATACTCCGCAACAAACTAGAGTTGTTGAGCAGAAAAACGGATCTCTAAAAGAAATGGCATCTTGCATGCTACATGAAAAGTCATTACGATAAAGACTATCGGATGAAGCACTTAATTGTGAAAAATAAATCCAAAAAATTCTCCCAATAGATCTGTCAAGGATAATACCCCCTACGAGGCTTGGAGTGGCCTCAAACCGAAAGTGACCCACTTTCGTATTTTCGTTTCACGTGCATGGGCCTAGATTCCCTTTGAAAAGTGGAAGGAACTTGATCCACAAAGAACTAAGTCTATTTTTGTTGGATACCTCAATGGTGTGAAGGGATATAGGCTTATTGATGTTTCATCGAACCGACTCATCATTGAGTGTAGTTTCCAAATTAAGGAAAGTGTATCGCATGCACCTCAACAGTCGCATGTAGACACCTTCATTCTTCCACATGCCTGAGATGATGAGCATGAACATGTCGACTCTTCTTCAGATAAGAGTTTTGATTCATAGGACTCAGATGATTCATATACAAATTTAGTACAATCAGATGTATATTTAGAGCATCCAGATGTAGTTGCAGAGCCAGAGAAGAGGCCCAAATGGGCACATACTACTCTTCAGGATGCATGGGATCTTGCTGGTGATCTAGCCGATACTAGGAGGACTTGATCTAATTTCGAGAAGCCTCATGTTGCACTCACTTCCACTGAACAATTTCCCTCGAGGCATATTTTCTTGGTTCAGTATTCATATCCACAGTATTATGGCGAGGCTGCTGGAAATCCCTTTTGGGAATCCTCCATGCAGGAGGATCACAACTCCCTCCTCGAGAACCAGACTTTGTATCTGGTTCCCCTTCCTTCTGGGAGGAAACTTCTCAGATGTAGATGGGTCTACAGGACCAAGATTGTAGTGGATGGATAGATTAGCATATACAAATCCAAACTTGTTTCCAAAGGCTTTCAGCAGGTGCATGAAATTGACTATGATCAAATCTTCGCTCCAGTAGTGAATATGGATTCCATATGATTGGAACTTTCCATTATGGAAACCAAGGCATGGGAAGTCCATCAGATGGACATGAAGAATTCATTTCTTCACGGTGATATCTCTAAGGAGATCTATATGGAGCAACCCTAGGGATTTATATAGGATTCATCTTTGGTCTGTCGATTGAAGACGTACCTTTATGGCCTCAAGTAGGATTTGAGGGAATGGTATGCCAAGATGGAATCCTACCTGTTGTCATAGAACTTTTTATGTTGTAAATTAGACCCGAATGTATACATGCTCATGACAGATGATTCACTTCTACTCTTAGTTATGTATAATGATGATTTGTTGTTCATCAGTTTCTCGACTTCAACAATTGTTGCAGTTAAGAGGATTCTACATTACAACCTTTTGATGATGGACATGGGCCCACTACACTTCTTCCATGGACTAGATATTAGTCAGGATGCATTAGAAATCAAACTGTCTTAGGCCAAGTATGTACGAGACATCCTTGAGAGATTTCACATGACAGACTGCAAGTCTACTCTGACTGCTTTACTATCAGGAGTCAAACTTGAGGATGGAGGGGAAACTCCATTGGTTGATAGGACACTATATAGACAGTTAGTGGGGAGCTTGTTGCATCTCACACACTCTAGACCAGACCACACCTATGTAGTTGGCACAGTTTCCAAGTTCATGCAGGAGACGCATGAGCTACATTAGAAGGTTGAAAAGTGTATCCTTTGATACGTACAGGGTACCATCATCTTTGGGATTCATTATGAAAAATAATATACATTAGATCATCGATTTTACTGATTCTAATTAGGTTGGCGATAACACTGATCACATGTCCACATCTAGCTACTCACTTAGTCTTGGTTCTAGGCCTATCTGTTGATCGAGCAAGAAGCAAGTTGTAATTTCTCTATCTTCTGTCGAGGCCGAGTATAGAGGGGTAGTTAACATAACCATTCAAGCTATGTGGATACAACATTTTCTCACTAATTTGGGCATTCAGTTTCATTGGCCAATCGTCATCTGGTGTGACAACCAGAGCACTCTGAAGTTCTGCAGAGATCCAGTTTAGAGGCAGCGGATGAAGCACATCGAGATCCACATGCACTACATCTGGGACTTAGTACAGGAGGGGATCATCGACCTACAGTTCTATCCTTCAGCAAAATAGATGGAAGACATCTTCACCAATACCTTCACTGAGAAGAAGTTCCATTCTCTGTGAATTCGTCTTGGAGTGAAGGACACAGTTTCCTAGAAACTGTCATTTCTTCTTTTTACATACATTATACCTTGAGGGGGGGGGGGGGGGGGGGGGGGNGGTTCCCATGAATTTTTCACTCTTTCCTCACTTTATTTCAGTGTATCTTTTGTATTTGGGTACCTAACATGGCCTCATTGCCAGGACCCATTCTTTATTTTCACCATAATGATGTTTAGGGGGGGTGTTGGAGTTACTTCACACACACCTAGGATTTATTTTTCCCAAGTTTGTTTCCTTGTTTATTAGTCATAATTAGTCATTATCCAGTCTCTTATATTTTAGGGGAGAATATTCCACCTGGAGAATATTCTCTTCAATTGACACTTCAATTTGACTAGTTGAGTTGAGTCTAGATGTTGCATTGGTATTGTCACCATGGAACATTGGGATCATCACCATGATAATGCGCACTTTACTTGGTTTCATAACCAAATTGGTGCATTACCCTTGATTCCTTGATCTACTACTCACTACACTCTATTTTAGTCAGTTAAATGAAGACTAGTTGACTAGTTAACTCAGCTAGGTGGTAGTTCACTCTCGTAACTACCAGAGAGACTAGACTAGGTGGAAGTTCACTCATGTAATTTTTGGTGTGTGTCTGGATCACTCTAGACCACCACTATGGTGCATTGGTTCTCCTCCAGTGTGCATTGGTTGAGTTATACAGAGTATATCATGAGTAATTTATTCATTATTCATTACGGTTAATGAGAATTCTTCCATTGTTTATCTCTTGTTTCTTCTTTCTCAATTTATCTCTGCAAGTGTGTGTGGTATTTTCTAGCTAGATATATTCTGTGCATGTTCAACACATTTACACCTCTATTGTTGGATCCTATGTTATTTATTTTCCTACCTTGAGGGAGTTTGGGGGTTCGATCTCAGTTGATGATTGTCTTTGATAGTGGTATATTTCCTCTTTTGATATTATACTTAGAAAAACCTCTCATCATTTTCTTCACTTTCAATACTTTTTCATAAAGTTTTTTAAAGGAAAGGAAATATTGTTCTTCTCATGTGATGTTGAATGTCATTTTTTATCACATAACTGATTTCGTCTCTTTGTGTGGTTGCAAGAACAGGTTTGCGTGATATCCTTTCTTCATGATTTCTCTAGCCTTGAGATGCATATGGGGGAATCCTTTGATATTCTTCCCCGTTTATCATTCCATTTATTTATTAAGTGTTCCCTCTCTTTTATTCTATTATTATCTCTATTTAAAACTCTTATTTTGATTCTTCCATTCGATAACTTTCCAATGCCTGTAACCATGCTTAAATTCGAGTTCTAGATCAAAAGTTATGGCTTCCCGAAGTTTCTTAAGTCTTCAGTCACCTTTCCACTTCACTTTCACATGGAATCCACATGGTGCCCTTTCACTTATGCCATCTTACATCATATTGACATGATATTGATGTGGCACCCACCACGTATCCTCTTCATCATTAGGAGTTCTTCATCTAGGTTCTTCATTTCTCTAACCCATCCGCTGACAAAGACCTTTTCATTGTCAGAAAACCTCTTCTCTATCACTTGGATGTTACCAACCCTCCGTCATCGATGATTCTCTCATGGAATTTTCATATTCAAGACTTCATCTCTCCTATCCTTTGCACTCTAACCTAATCTTCAACAATGTTTCCTCCCCATTGATCCAAGGGGAATCAATGAATCCTATCTGCTTGGTGACTCGAGTTAGTTGACAGTTATTCAACCCCATCCTTTCTCAACTTCCATGCTCGTGTCCTCAGATACATTCCACTGCCACGACCTATCACCCACATGAAACGTACACCCATCCTTAGTTTGAAACATTTCCTCCCTCATCGTTGGCAATTCTTTCATCCTCCTTCGTCATTGGTGATCCATAGTTGTCGGATATTCTCCCATTCTTGTTCATTGTCAACACTCCTTGTTATTAGGTGTTTCCTTGTCGTCGGTGACCCCTTGCAGTCTAGTACCTCCTCCTCATCGGTGATTCCTCATCGTTGATGCTCCTCCCATCCTTACTCCACACTCAAGTGGAGCCCTCTCTAGTCCCATGCAATCACAAACTGATACATGTTACCCCTCAAGACACGCTAGATACCATGATGATATCCTAGTAAGTGTGAATAGTGGAATCTAGGAGGCATGGGACTTTGACTTGCCTATATATATATCTAAATTTTCCCATTTTTTGTAATTAAATTGTATCATTTTACTTTGATTATTTATTTTTATCTTTTGTAAATTATTTCATTTATTTTATAAGGATAAAAAAATGATAATTCACACTAAAACCTAGGGTGAAGTAGGTTGTTGTACATATTTGTATTTTAAATCTTCATTATTCTCCATTTTTCGTTTTTATTTATTATTTTTCTTTTTAAAAACTCAATTGTCCTAATATGCACATATTTTTTAATTTTCAATTTTTTACCTTTTGTCTATCTCTCCCTAGGTCCTATTTTCTAGGCCTCCCTATAATATAGTGATTTCCTAAAAAAAATTGGAATTCGCTATATTATAGGGAGTTATAGAAAATACCCTCATAAAGGTTTTGAAACGTAAATATGATATAATATAATATAATTATTCTTTTATATTATAATTATATTATATTATAACATATTTAATTAATGTATATGTTGGAAAATGTATGTGAGAAATATATATATGTGAGGGATCCTACCGTAATGTATATTATCCATCACCTCCCCATCAAGAACCAAATCCCAACCATAATACCCAGACCACATATCTTTAAAAGTTTATTTGAATAAGGTTTGGGGAAAAAGAAAGCATGAATATGTGTGTGTGTGTGTGTGTGTGTAATTCCCATCGACTGGAACTAAATCATTGCAGGGAACACAATAATTTTGTATATTTGTATTTCCAAGTTAGTTGACTGGAACTGAATTGTTTGCATGGAAATTGTGTAATTCCATATGATTTCTTTTCCAATTCATTTTCTTTCTACTTAGTATCCAATATGCATTGAGAGGGTGGTTGTATGGGAATCTTGAATACAAATTGTGTGGGTAGACAAGGTTGTTGATTTTTTAGTTTTTTACTTGCATTGAATCCATGTGGGGGATGGGTGTTGTGATTTTATTCTCACCCAATCCAACACTAGATTATCATGAATACAACACTTAGAAATAATTTTATTACCTAGTGGGTTAATTTTCAATTGTTTTGAATTGGCTTTTCGTTGGGATTGTATTTGAAAATGGATAATTCCAAACATTATGAATGCATATAATCAATGATTCAATATAATCATGATAAGAATAGTGTTTTTCTTGTGATGTAATATTGTAAATGGTAAGATCATGTTAAGGTTGCCAAAGCCTTGGGTTTGTTCTGAAAAAAATTGACTTGGTATGCATGGTTGAAGGTTATATATATACATGTGTGTGTGTGTGTGTGTGTGTGTGTGTGTGTGAATTTTTTGTGCATCAGTTCGAAGTAGCAAGGGACCTAGAATCAATAACTAGTTAAAAATTAGTTAATAATTTTAATTAATCAAATCATAATTAATAAATTAATAATTACTTCATTAATTAATAAAAGTAAAAATTATTAGCATAATACACATTAAAATAAAGGTCTAGTGCTCTTTTATCAAATACGTGTATTGATACTCTACTATAGGCCCCACATCAATGCTTTAAAATACCAGTAACTTAATTTCTTTTGCATTCAATTCACATCAATTCTTTGTAATATCTATAAAACTAGTTCTTTTGAATTTTATTGCATTATTTCTCTACCATGTATTATTCACTAGTGCTATGTTGCTTCAATATAGTACAGAGAATTAGTTCTCTAATGTAACATCCACACTATAATCTCCAGTTTAATTAATGCATATTGTAGAAATGGATGTGGCTATGAACAAGCAATGTAATATGTGAATTGTATTTTCTGAATTTTAATAAATAAAATGTGATGCCAACCACTGGGGCACATGGATAAAGATGAGGGATGAGTTTTCCACAAGAGAAGGGAGTGTATAAGAGCGGTCAAAGGGGGGAATTATTTATGGGCATTAATCAAAACCCACTTTCCTGAATTTCATTATCGTTGGGGACAACCTTCTACTTTTTGTTTGAGTGTATGAGGGTCCAATCATTGAGCACATATAAGAGGGTTGGTGTAAAAAGTCACATCCCATAGTTATTTCGAGCATGGTTCTGAGTACAATCCATTTGGGGATGAGTGTGAGTCAAGGAAATAGTAAAAGAGAGGGGAAATGTGTATGACCAAAGGAGTGAAGCTTTTACATTCATGTTTTTGCATGGAAAGAGGGAGAACAAGTTAAAAGAAGTGCATTGGAGCAGGAAAAATGATAGAGGGAGAATTATAGATAATTTTTGGAGATGAAGACTGA
Source organism: Picea engelmannii (assembly GCA_009831015.1). Classification (NCBI taxonomy): domain Eukaryota; kingdom Viridiplantae; phylum Streptophyta; class Pinopsida; order Pinales; family Pinaceae; genus Picea; species Picea engelmannii. Next base: position 1,345,317 of record ML777428.1, on the reverse strand, counting down.
GAATCAAGTTTTCATCATGTGTGAGTTACATTGTAATAGAAAGTTATTAATGGTGTTTTATTGGTATTTTTTCTTAGCAATGAGTTACCTTGAGTTCCTAGTAATAATATTCCTAGTTAGTTGTGCCAGAGAGAACCTCATAAATGAATGGGATGTCTGATGGAATGAGAGTGGTTAAAGGGTACATTCCTTGGGTTGGGAAGTTTGAAAGGAAGAGGGCTGAAATAAATTTGGGACAAGAGGGGAAGAGAGTTGAGGAATATCAATAGGTTGTGGGATTATTTGAGCTATGAGTGGACAGTCAAAGACACCCTATTTTGTGGATTCCTAGCCCCACTTTAGGGGTGACTTGTCGTTGATATATAGAACAACAAGTCTATGGTTCGGTGGAACATCCATCCCAATAAGTTGGTTGCACAATTATTTTAAGAATATAAGTGTTTTATCTTGTTCCATGTTATATTTATGGTTTATTCCACTGTGTACTAATTATATATATGAGAATGATTTTATATGATATTGTATGAAGTTAATTAGTTGGATTCATGTTTATTTTAGCAGGCTGTAACTACATTTAAGTTAATGTTAACATACTTGTTTAATTTGTGTTTATTCCTATAGTCGGTAAGCTACAAGATTGGTTAGCAGAAAATTTTATTTATATGTAATTATGCATGGTAATGATCCTTAGTTAAGTTGAGGGACATTACAAATTGTCATCAGAGCTCAAGGTTCAACATCGATTTTGCATGGCTTAAGGTCAATGAGAATTTGGCAAAGATTCATTGTTGTAGAGTTTCACCTATGAAAACTTTAGGGGGAAATGGAGAACTAGAGTGAAATCCCCAAATTTATGAGAAGATGTGATTTTAATTCACCTTATAACAGTTGAAGATAGATTAATGATGTCAATATGCAAGTTGCAGAGTTAATTTTGGCCTAGGAGGTCGAACTTTGTGATTTAATGGTGACCCAGGAGTTGGAAATTCGACGGCCCAGATCATTTTAACATTAGGAATAGATGGTCGAGATTCATTTTGAAATGAGTAAAAACTTCCAAGTGCATTGACGGAAGAATTTCGAAGGAATTATGAAATTTAAAAATATATGTATATAATTTCATTTATTTTTAAATTCATACAATGATGATGTGGATCATACCATGACATGGATTGATTTATTGCATGGTGGCAGAAGGTAGGGGTTGTCGGAATAATTTTTCTGAACCAACAGCTAATATCACCCTGATATTGAAGATCGATGATCCAAATCCAACATCGGATTAGGAAGAAACAACCTAAGTCAAGAGTTTTGTGTGATAAATCTCACGGGAGTAGGCTTGTAGGCCATGGATCACAGGAAAAATTGAGTGGCATGCCACTTGAAAAGGACACGATAAAAGGTTCATTTGAAAAGTATTGCAAGAGTAAGTTCATCAAAGAAATTCCATGGAAGAAGCTCCACGAAAGAAATTTTGCGGGAGGAAAGTCCGCATGAGGAAAGTCCGCAGGAGAAAGTTCACAAAAGGAGGTCTACGGGAAGAAGTTACACTAGAGAAAGGTCATGGGAGAAAGGCTTGCTAGGATAGGCCCGTGAGGAGAAGTATTGCAGGAGGAGTCTGTTGAGAGAAAGGGTGTTGAAAAAAGGACGCAGAGAATAGGTCGTGAAGGTAACAATCTGTGAAGGTAGAATCCCAATAAGCTTGCGGGTTGTGGGTCACAGAAAAAAAATTATAACATGCAACTTGACAAGTTCATGAGTAAAAGGTCACAAAGTCTTCCGAGCCATGGGTCATGGGAAAAACCTTATAACATGTAACTTGACCTTCCATAGAGAAAGGCCATGAATCTAGCCCTGATAGGCTTGCAACTTGAGGGTCATGGGAAAGTTTTGACGACAGGTAACTTGACATCCTACAGAGAATAGTCTGTGAAGAATATTATGTTAGGATTGTGGGATATAGGAAATTATAAAAGTGTCTTAACTCGAAAACCCTATGGGGAGATATTGCGAAGGAGAGCTAGACAAGATTGCAAAAGGATTGGTCGAGGGATGATGGAGGGAACGACAAACAATGACATGGATGAATCCAAAGGATGACATGTAGACTCAACAGACACGTGCCATGCCATGTCAACCAGAGTACCTAAGGACAGGTACATATCAAATTAATGGGCTATTACACTAGAAAATAAGTCATTTTTATATGAAAACTTTCATACTTTGAACGAAATCAACTTACAGAGGCATTTTGAGGTCCTAAATGACACTTTCAAGTAGTCGAAATCGACAGAATTGTGTGTAACTTTGGTACACTCAACCTCTATGGATTAAATTAAAGAGCACATCGAGTGATTTCCAATGAGTTGTTATGGGTGAAAAATAGAGCTCATATGAGAAAGTCACAACTAAAAGAGTATAGGGTATAATTTTAGTACCAGTTCACTTCCAGAGGGCATAAATCATTGCTTAGAAGTCAGTTTGGGATGTGGGAGTAGTCTATGGAAATCCCATGGACCATAGAATACAACCATAGAACCAAATTTTGAATCTAGGTACTTGAAAGTGTGCAGGATGATAGAGAAGACACCTATAGGATACAAGGTTAAAAATGGGAAAACAATCAAAACTTCCACATTGCATAACTTTCAGCTCAGAGCTCAGAATTGGGAAAATGAATAGTCATTGGAAATTTAATGAGGAGAATCTAGCTATAAATACAGAAAAATCATCTAAGTAGTATAATTTACATTCAACTCAAAAGAATATGATTGGTGGCCATTAAAGAGTAGAAAATCTATGTGTTCTTTTTCCAAAGCCATGTGTGTGTGTGTATTTTTCTAACACAATTTGATTGCATGCACATTTTATTACAATATTAAGAGGTTCATGAGGGTATTTTGGTTCCTGCATTGGAATGAAAGTCATGGATGATGATCATTGGTATTATGGTTATGACGAAGAATTCAGAAGGTTGGGTGGTAGCATGGGAAATGCTAAGATATAATACAATGGAAGAAGAGGCAGGGAGGAGCCTGTAGAGCTTGATGAAACTGTGAGAAAATTGTAAAGATAAGTGCATAGCTATAGGGAATATAATGAAAGGATGATGAAATATAAGGAAGAGATACTTCAAATTCTCAATAGTTTACAGGGGCAATACAATAATGACTATTACACAAAGAAAGTAGTTAGTGCTAGACAAGTGGCAGCATCAATATCCCAGAGAAGAAAAAATGATCATGGGAATGATAGGAAGTTAAGAAGAATCAAAAGGTGTCATAATTCTCCAAGGCAATCCACTAGGATAGATTGTGCAAGTTTAGGGCCAAGGAGTATCCCAAGTGTGTCTCTTGTCAAGAGGTAGAGAAGAAGGCCCAAGTAAAGTATTTTCTAATGCAAACTTAGGAAAATTAAGCCACCAACTTTCAATGGTGAAGAGTGAACTTCTTTGTGAGTTGCACTAAAACAAGAAGTGTTTGTTGTTGGTTTATTGATAGTTTTCCTAGCAGCAATTTCCCTTGAGTTCCCAACTAAGATATTCCTAGATTCATGTGCCAAAGAGACATTAATGAATGAATGGGACACCCGATGGACTGAGATTAGTGAAGGGGTACATTCCTTGGGTTGGATAGGTCAAGAAAAAGAGATCTGGTGGAAAATCGATATAGTTGTAGGAAATATCAATTGGGTTGAGAGTTTTATGATCTATGAGTGAAATGTGAGAAACCACCCTCTTTTGTGGATTGCTAGCCTCAACTCAGGGGTGACTAGTTGTTGAGATTTGGAACAAATAGTCTATGGTTGGGTGGAACATCTATCCCAAGCAGCTAGTTGCACAAATGTTGTGAAAAGATAAGTGTTTTATCTTGTTGTTATGTTAAATTATGTGTTTAATTGTTGTGCATGAACTCTATGTATTTGGAAGTGATTTATATGCTATTGTAATGAGTTGTTTAGCTACATTTCATTTTCATTATTAGCATGTTGTAGATTCTTTTATTATATGGTTATGGATAGTAGCTAAATCTATCATAATTTGTAGTTATAAGCTACAGGAAATCAACTAATTGTAAATGAATTAATTAGTTAGCATTTTTTTTTGTTTTTAAGAGTATTTTGTGTCGTAATGTCACTTAGATGGGATGGGGTAGATTACATTATGGTATTAGATCCTATGGTTCAAACATCGGGCTTGTATGGGCCAATATGAATGAGAATTCATGAAATTTGTTGTTGCATATTTTGTCTGTGATCGATTTGGGGGAAGAACGAATATTTTAGAGAGAAATATCTGATTTTCATGAGAGAAATTTGAGTTTTAATAGCTTCGGATGGTTTGAGAGGGTTAATGGATTAGAACGTTGAAGTTTCATATCGAATTTTGACCTGGAATGGTCAAATTTTGAGTTTTAATGGTCATTTGTAGAGTTACAGGCAGTTTGGAGAATCAACGGTCGATATCGTGTTTGATCTCATGATTAACTGTCGAGATTCATCGTGATAAATTTAAAAATTCCTAAGGATTCGACCATTTGAAGGGTTGATGGGATCAACGACCAAGATTAAATCAGGGGTTATGAAAGAGGGATAAGCCTTCTGGGATTTAAGAATTTGAAGGTCCGGGAATTCAAGATGTTGGAACTTCACAACTTTCAAATCATGCCGAAGTCAAATGGTCGAAACAGTGATTGGAAGGTTTAGCGACAACAAGCAGTTTTCTGTCTATTGTCCTAGGATCCTCTTTGTCATTAAACCCTAAACATATTTTCAGTCATGAAGTAATGTGATATGTATATCTAAGGATCTTTGGAATCTCCCCTGACCATTGGATATACGCTACGATCAAATTTGATGTTGACCCCCTCTAGGAGTAAAAAGGTGTTAAATAGTTGGAATCCCTAAATGCCGAAGTCGTGAAGTAACCTAGCCCATAGATCTAAGGATACTTCGAGACCCTTTTCGACCATTATATTGAACATAGTGGAAGGATAGAGTAAGTGATACTATTCGATAGGTAAAATTTTGGGACTTAAATTGGTTGAGAATAGGAAAGGTCACGAAATCCTAGAGCGACGAAATTCTACCAACCGTTAGATTGAGGGGAGGGATTCAGGAGAAATTGGAGCCATTGATTTGAAGGTTTGTTGGGATCCTTTATCAACCATTCGATCTACTAGTGTAAAGATATGTGTAAACAATTTGGTGAAGTGTTACTCTAAGAAACGTAAGGTACTAGGGGTAATAATATCCCCAAGGTCGAAGGATGAAATACATGGCGAGGAATTATATAACTTCGGAACTCTGGGACTCTATTACTATGGGAGATATGAGGATATAGGATGGTTCATTAAACATTGAAGCATCGAAAGATGAAGGCTGAAGTATGTGGGAAGGAATTCTGAAACTTTGGAACTTTGGAATTCCAGGACTCTGGGGAGATTCAATGATATAGGAGGATGTGTGAAGTGCCAAAGTTTCCTCTGTTGAAGTTCCCAACTCTGATTTAACGGGCCTGCATACGCTTGGTGATATGACGTACCAGGATGGTTCCAGGTGACATTGTGGGATTTGTCGCGAGTTAAGTGTGGGACCCCCCCTTGTCAAGTTTAAGCTATGTGTTAAGCATGAACGAACCTTAGTTTTCATATCCAAGGGGTGGATAGAAAATCCACCATAGATTCCATAGTGGAAAGAGTCCTTCAGAATTTGGAACTCCGAGGAAGTTTGTAGACCTGTACAAGAATATCGAAGGGGCCAAAGGCTTGGTACTTTGAAGATCGGGAGATATTCCCTATAACCCACAGCCACGTCAAAGTCAGGGGATGATAACCCAAGTCACAACCATGTCATCTTAGATGGTGTAACATAAGTGAAGCTACATGGATGCCACAGGGTGAAGGGGATCGCCATTGTCTAAAGACACCCCAAAAAACTTTGGAAGGATATAAATGTTAAACCAGAGAACGATTTTGGGAAAGGTTTTAGCCATTGGGAAGTTGTTTCAGGGAGGAATGAAACAAGAAAATCAAAATTTGAATTGGTGCAATATTTCCTTCATAAATTGATGAAGAAATAACCAATACTCTATATGGTGAAATGTTTTATGCTATGCATATTTCTAACAGTAATTATTTTATGCACATCTCTTGTAGAATTAGAGGTACATAAATAAACTTTAGTTCTTATATAAGGACTAGAGTCATGGAATATGCTCAAGGATCTTACATCCATGAGGAAGAGATCATAGGTCTTCATATTAGTATGGGGAATGCTGAGACGGATTCAAATGGAAAAAGAGATAGGCAAGAGCTTTTCACTATGAGAAATCTGCATAGGGAAGTGTAGAGCTATAGGGATGATAATGAAAGGATTAGGAAGGATAAGGAAGAGATAATTCAGAGCTTGAACATGTTTAATAAGCAAGTTAAAAAATATTCTAGCACCAATAAAGAAGCTACTTCTATACAAGTATCAACATCTAGATCCCATAGCAAAAGGGATGATCATGGAAATGATAGGAAGTCAAGAAGCATGAGCAGGTGCCATCACTCTTGTTGGAGAATGAAATTTTGGGGTTAAACAAAGTAAATGAGGCTAAGAGCTAAGGAATGGACCAAGGAAGTAGTGTGCACCTAGAAAGAAGGGAAAGTAGCGCAACATAAGGGAAAAAGAAGCAATGCACTAGGAACAAAAGGAATATCAGCGTAGAGTCAAAGCAAGGAAGGGTTGGATCGAAGACCAACCATGCGGAAGACTGTAAGAAAATGGGAAATTTGAGTCCACTTAGAATTATGGTTTTTGAATCATGATGTAAGGGTTTTTACCTACCTTTTAAATATAAATAGAAGATGTATGAGGTAGCTAGGGGTGGCATTGTGTAATCTTATCTTAGAACTTGTGTGTGAAGAACTTACTTTTGGATAACTTTTGAGTCTTGATTTGATGTACCTATATTTTGGATAGTTGTGGAGCTTGGATGGAGTCACTGTTGAGATACAATTGAGCGTCAGGTCGAAATTTGTAGAGATTGGTGCGACTCTAGTCAACCTCACAATTACTAAACCTCTTATGTAATGCGTGCAATGCATGACCTTTTCTTTATGAAGAATAATAATAAGAAGAAGATCTTTGTGGATGTAGCCCAGGGGGGTGAGCCATGGTAAAATGGTGTCTCTATTTCTGTTGTGTTGATTTTATATGCTTAATGATGAATGAATGGATAGATGAATAAATCTGTTAGATTTTATTAACAGTACGTACTAGGATAATCATGCAGAATGAATGTTATTGAATGCATAAAATAGTAAATCTTATGAATGTTATGGTAGAATGCATGTTAAATTAGGAGAAGAAGTCTAATAGGACTAACATCCCCATGAGTTCCATCCCTTCCATGACTGTAGACATCTATGTCTTGTAGTCACCCATAATCCATACTGGGTGAGATTGCATTGTTCACTCTATGCACGGTGAGAAGGGTCGATGATGAATAGGGTTTTGTTGGAGAACTAAGGAAGAACCCGATTCATCCCATACATCCAACAAATGGTTTTGTTGTCGGCTATAACTTAGAAGAACATCATGGAAGGGATCTGGTGAAGAACATTGGAGAAAATGAAGTGGTAGAAAGTAATGTTTAGGCCATGGAACCCTACAAGGAAAGAGATTGAAAGATGGTTGGAGATAAATCATCTCGATTTCATGAAAAAATATAATATAATCTCCAGGTATACACCATGCCAGTATCTACAGAGGTATGTGTTCACTGATTTTCCTGAGGCATATTTATGTTTTTTTGCAGAGTTATTACATAAGTGGTTATTGAGGTTGAAGGATACTCATCCGACTAATCGGATAAGGCTAGTAGAGTAGACTTCTTATAAAATTGCATGGTTGAAAAAGGTTAATAATAAATTCATGCGTGTATTGGATTTTTGGTTAGACAGTATTACTGCAGGGTTTATTATTGAAATTGCAGTCGATACAAGGAAGTCATATCCTTTTGAGGAGAAAGATTTATTGAGGGGACCCAAAGGGAGGTATATTAGGTATCTGTATACATCAATTAAAATCTTATTCAATGATAAGGATGTGATGACCATGTAATTAGACAATTAAATCACTATACGCACATGGGGGAAGAACTAAGGAAGATATGATATATGGAGAGGATTCTAGATGGAGGCCAGAAGAAGGAAGCAATGGACCCCATAATGATGGATGAGGAATAGAGAAGGGAAATAATAAGGAAAACAAGAGTGACATGCAATGAAAGACCCTACCATTATAATATAAATAGTAAAAAGAGGGTAGTAGCCAAGCGAGAGGGATTGGACAGTGATGAAGAATATGTAGAGGATCTTCGTGCGGTAGGGAAATTTGAGGAAATCTTGCGTGCCACCTATGAGAAGAAAACTAGAGGTCAGGGGTCTGAAGTATAAGAAGTCTCTCCATTCCAGATATGAATTAGTGTGGAACCAACAAACTCATGTGTGACTAAGACATATGAAGAAGAAAAAATGGTTAACCAACAAGTGATTAGTGGTAGAAGGATTTTTATAGGACGTGGGTCTAGGGAAAGCTCAAGCAAAAGTGTAAGTTCAACAAGTAGCAATCAAGTATCTACACTGCATGGAGGTGGAAATACAACAAAATTTACAATGGCGGGACAAGATCCAACTATTAGGTTACCTAAGTTCTGAGGAGAAGGGTCATATGACCAAGAGAAGCATTTGTTTATCTATGAGAATATTTGGGAATCGAAGAACATTACAGATGAGGATACAAATATTGCACAATTGGAAATCACATTCATAGATCGCACATTAGATTGGTACATGGGTCTCATAGTAAATAACCCAACAAGAGCGCTTATAACTATTGCAGAGGTGAAGAGGCAACTGATAAATGAATTTTAGAAACCAAGTTCATAGGATCAGTTCATGAATGATATGATAGATATTAGGTAGAATCCAGGAGAATCAATCTAGGAGGTTGACTAGAAATTCAAAAGACTAAAAGGTAAGTTGAAATTCACTATTATTGATATGCAACATAGAAAATTATTTGTTAACTCTTTATTTCCATACTTGAAGTATCCATTGAGGAAGTAGAAATTCCAGAGTCAAGTAGAGGCTCTACAGACAGCCTTGCAGTGAGAAGAAAATCAGTTCAAGCATACAGGTCCAGTGGTAGAAGAGATGAGAGAAGACCTAAAGAACCTTACATTTCAGTTGAATCAGAATAAAGGTAAGGAAAAAAGAGAAGATGTTTGGTGTACATTATGAAATACAAAATGTCATCATAGGAATGAAAGTCCAATATTTGCACAGTATATAGGAGTAGGTATTCCAAATCCTTTATCCTCAAGAGGACCATGGTGTGAGATATGATTAACACATGGGCATGATCCCTATCATTGTTCCATGATGTAGAAGTATCAGGGAGTACCAAAGAGTACATTTTTCAATTTTTGTACGTCAGTTGGACACAAAGACAAGGACTATATAACCTTAGAGATAATGAAGGAGAGGACATCAAATGCATATAGGGTGGATACTGAGTTAATGAAATCACAACCTGCACAATAACCACAACATAGTATTGCGTAGAAGCCACAGTATAATCTCACGCAACAGTTTCAAGCACAACCATAGTATAATAATGTGCAACGGTTTGGAGCACCATCGTAGTATAACAACATGTGTCATTTTGGAGAACCAACACCATACAATACTACACAACCACAATAAAATCAGGGACCTTAGTATAATACACCATGCAAAGGTAATCAAGGAACTATAGGAGGCTTCAGAGGAGGAGGCCGTGGAGGAAGAGGCTTTGGAGGAGGTAGAGGAGTTGTGGTTTTCCACAACTGTCAGAAACATGTACACTATGCCAAACATTGTCCACATCCACTTGTGACATGTATGTATTGTCATGTAGTATACCATGAGATAGAATATTGTCCGACACTTATGGTAAATATATAGGACAAGAGAAACTAGAACAATCAAAATGTATAATGGATTGTTGTAGAAAACTGAGAAGAGGATGGGAAGAAGATCAACATAGTTACTCGAGGTGGAGCTAAGATAGGAGATGATGAAGTAAAGAAGAACCAGGATATACACCAATGGGTAAGAAAGAATGCAAAACCTGAACATAAGTGTGATGTGTGCAAATAGAAGGATACATTCAAAGAGGCTAGATAAGAGATTCTGAAAGAAAATATTTCATCTACTTCAGGAACAAAGACAATGGATTAGATACCAATGTATGACATGCCTCCATTATTTGATCAGACTAGCAAAGAGAAGCCTTTAGAGAAAGTAAGTAACTTACGAAACTTTTTGGGTTCTTGTGTAAAATTGTTGAATGATAAAAAGTATTTACAAGTACTGCAGAATCTATTAGAAAAATGTAATTCTGGGGAAGTAGGGGTAAAAAAAGTGAATCGGGTATGTAAGAAGAGAAGAGAAGGCAGAGAATTTAGATTGAATGCAAACATTGGAGATTTCAATATTGGGGATATTTTATTAGACCTAGGGTTTGAAGTCAATGTTCTTCCAAAGAAGACATGGGAAGCTATGGGAGAACCTCAATTTGGGTATTCACCTATTCAGTTGAAGTTATAAAATCAACATAGAGTGGTAACAATTGGTAGATTGAAGGGGATACCAGCAAATCTAGATGGTGTGTGTACTATGCCAAGCTTTGAAGTCATTGACATAGTAAACAAAACTACACCATATCCAACATTGTTGGGGCTAGATTGGGAATTTGATAACTGGGATATTATTAACTTGAAGATGAGGAAGATGATCTTTGAATCAGTGGAGTAAAAATTTGTTGTACCATTGGATACCTTAGAAGGAGGAAGTTATGTGGAACCCACACCATAAAATTTTATTACAGAAGATGTCAATCAGTTGTACAGAACTACCACATGCAAAGAAGACTACATCAACCCAATTGCAGATGGAATGTTGAGTTGGAGGAGTATTATTTCTTGTGCCTCAGACTCTGAAATAGGATTGGAGAACTGTAAGTAGTGATTACATGAATTATCTACTAGAAGATGTGTCAGAATGATGTGCACATTGAGATGGCTTGGTACAGAGGTAAGGGAACCTCCTACTTTTATGGTCTGAATGAATTAGAAGAATTTTTAATGAAGTTTGAATTATAAGTAGTAGAAAATAAAAGATTACCAGTAATATATATTTCTTTGAAATAGACACCTTCCCATTGGTTGGGTACACATAAGGAGAATATCAACAATTGGTTTCAGTGCAAGAGGTTATTGTGCATCAGATTTAGCACAGAGTAGGAGAATTGAGTGTTGAAGAAATATGATGGATTTGGAGAACCCAAAGAACATGTAGACAGGTGCATGTTTCAGTGGAGATTAGTACCACCAAAATAATGGCCAAACCATTTCATTCACACATTAAAAGGTGTTCCAAAGAACTGGTACACAAAACAGAAACATCACAGGGAAACTGCAAATTGGGAAGACATGCAACAGAATTTTGTGTTTACATTTTCCTTTGAGCATGAAAGTATAGAAAAAGATACAACGTTGAAGGTGGTAAGAGACAAAATATTTGAAGAACCAAAGTTTGAAATAATGCCAACATATCAGATCATACTAGACAAACAATTAGACAATTGCTACACTGTTATCATGTCGCAGAAGAAGAAGATCCAGCAGAAGAAAACCCATGCAATATCCAGATCCCAGAAGTTGAAGGTGAAAAAGGGAAGTAGAAGGTCCAAAACTAGATTCAGAATATTATGCTACACCATTGAATATCAAGAAGGTAAAAATTAGGACTGTAGAAAACCAAAAGATTGCAAGCATTGGATATTATTGGGATAATCATACCGTAGAAAGAATCATAGAGTTGTTGCACAAATACAGTGACTTGTTCCCAATGACATTTTCATAGATGAAGGGATTAGCATGAGAACTTGGAGAGATGAATATTCATTTGAAACCAGAAGCTAGACATATAAGATAGATACCTTATAGGTTGAATCCAATATACAAGGATAAAGTGAAGGAAAATATTTACAAGATGTTAGAAGCTGGTGTCATAGAACCTGTGGAAGAATCAAAATGGATTAGTCCTATGGTGGTGCAGTAAAATAAGTAAGAGGAAATTAGGATCTGTGTAGATTTGAGAAAATTAAATTATGCTTTCTTACAAGATCATTTTCCTACCCCATTCACAAATGAAGTTTTGCAGAATGTAGGAGACCAAGAATATTATTCATTTACAAATGGGTTTTTGAGATAGCATCATATTAGGATAGCACCAGAAGATATAAACAAGGCAACATTTGGTATAGAATGGGGATCATTTCAATTTACAAAAATTCCATTTGGAATGAAGAATGCAACTGCAATTTTTTCAAGGGTAGTAGTGGTTTCCTTTAAGGACTTCATTCATACATTTTTGGAAGTTTACTTGGATGATTGGATAGTGTTTAGTTTACTGAAGGATCATGTTGAAGTGTTAAGTTTGATGTTAGAGAGATGAAGACAATGTTAGATTCCATTGAATATTAAGAAATGTGTTTTCAGCGCACCTTTTGGTATTTTGTTAGGGCATTGTTGGGCCCCAACAACTCCCCCTAAATTTTTACGAAATTTAAAGGGCCCCCATTAGAATCTTCATAATTATGATGAGCTATAGAATCAACATTTTCAAATAGTTCAATACCTTGTCTTGATTTGAGACAAACTTAAGACATTCACTATAGTATGAGACATTCATTACAAGAGTATAAGTCAAAATTTAGAAACGAGCATAGAAATCTCAATTTAAACAAAAACGTTAATTTTTATCAACTGTTTACTTTCATTTAAATTATGATTATGTGTTCCTTATTTTCCTCATTAGCAAGTTTGACTATTTTGAATAATGTGTTCAATACTTCATCAAATAATATCTTGGTTGGTTTCTCATTTTCATGAAATCATTTGGTGATATTAATTAATTAATTTATTTTTTTTCATTTTGCATCTCATTTCAAAATAATAATAATAATAATAAATAAATAAAGAATTATCTATCATTTGTTTGATTTTCTAAACAACCAAAAATTAATATTTTTCTCTTCTCCATTAACTTGAAGCTTCTAGAATTTTAAGATCATATTTGAAAGGAAATTATAAACAATGTTTGTTTAGAACTTATAGTTACTTTAAATTCATTTTTTATTTTATTGTTCTAGATTTTGTTTTATTCACAATTTTTAGGTTATTAATTTAAGTTTATTTTTGTTTCACATGTTTCTATTATCAAATATTTGATACGGATCTGATCATGAATTGATTTTATTATCCAAATACGTTCAAGATGATTGATCCAAAAATAATATTGGATTGCTACAAATAATTTTATGAGCAAAAAAAGATAAAATTTGGAAAGGCGTCAAGATCAGACAGACGATTTTGCAAGACTGATTGTGGCCAAAACATAAGGAATTTGAAGAAACAGTTGAAAACCCAGAACCCAAATGGACCCATTTACCATTCACATAGAAATTTTCCCAAAAACATGCACGATTTGAGAGATATCGATGTCTCTTTACGAGGAAAATTTTAGGTGGAGAAAATTAATAGTGACACTCAGACTGTTCATTCATTGTATAAATATATGAGAAAGTCCAGAGCCAAGGATCCAAGAATTGGAGAGGAAGATTTTAATCCTTTATATTTTGTATATTATTTATTTTGTAAACTTTTCTTCTTTTCAAATGGAGTAATAGATGGTTGGAATATTTGGGAGAATGGAAGTGTATTTTCAAAGAAGAATATGAAATTCCAGGTTGCTTAATGACTTTTGTCCTATGAGTAAAATTTTTTTATTTTCATTATAATATCTTCATATTATTTGATTAATTGATTATGCATTGATTTAAATTAGCTTTAGTCTATTGTATGAATACATGGTTAATTATTATCATTTATATATTATTTTTTTCAATCTTTAAGAGTCTATTATCTTAAAACTTCTTCCAGGACTACAATATGGGCATGTGATTTTGAGAAAGAATATGAGAAAACAATTCATTTTTGGCTTTAGACTTGTGTGATGCTTATTCCATTTCGTTCTTTCGTTAATGTTGTATTATGAGAATGTTATTATGGTTGATTTTATCTTTAGCTTGTCATCATATGGTATTTTCATACTATTAAATGTTATATGTTGTCCATAATTTCTTATTCCATTTTTTAGGTGTGATCAATCGATCATTTGATTATTGCAGAATTTCTTTCTAATGTTAAATCATGGATAATATGAATACTCAGAATTGAGTTTTCTTTCATTCTTAAATATTGATTATCTTAAGATCACATGATTTTTAATTAGTTGTCTTCCTGTTGTTATTAATTTACTCCAATATCAAATACTTCTTTGAATGTATTCTAGAAGTGCTAGTATTGTTCTGTTATAGGTTTCCCTTAACAACAGTACAAGAAAGAGTTCATACAACAAAGAAAGATAATACCAGTTTTGTTGATCAACTATAGGTTATTTTGTGTGTTATTTAGTTAAGTTGTTTATGAATGAAATGATGATTACATTAATTAGCTTTGACTATTTTTGTGTCACTGTTTCAATCATATTCATTTAGTATTTATTCGTTTAATATCTTTAAAAAAAAAACCAAAAAGAAGTGTTGTTCATATTTGATTCAGAAACTTTATCAAACAATCATTTTCGCAAGATTTCATGCAAACCTTGTAAACTGTATATAAATTGTTCATAATCATTTGTATATTCACATTATTAGTTAAATATTTGTAATTGTTGTGTCGATTGTTAGAATCTTTTATTTAGTTAGTTTATTTTATTTTTCTATATTTAGGACCCTAGTTGGCTAACAGAGCCATTAAACCTGTCAGAATAGGTTACACCAAATAGCTTGGGTTATTTAGACAACCCCATACCAGATCTATTCTTTCAGTTGACGGCATGTCAAATTTTCCCGTCAACAAATGGCGCTAGAAGGAGGTCCGAGTAAATTTAATGATTAAATGTTTCACCCCTTATCCTTTCATAATTCCAGATTTATAAATGTTTCTTTTGTGTCATCTTGAAATGCACTAGAAGGTAGTCCAGACGGACAAGTTGGCCTTATAGGAGTCTTTGCTTTGAATGTATTTGATTCCCCATGGCTCCCCAAATCACTGTGTTGGAACATGCTTTCCACTTCTCATTACCTGATATTCCCAACGAAACAGTCTCTCGTTTTTCCAAACTCACCTTTGATGGTGGGAGGGATGTATCTGCAAAATACCATATTAACAAGTTTTGGTGTAAATGCATCAAGCATGATATTTTTGATTTAAAGGTTTTATGCAAATTGTTTGTTTTTACTTTTAGGGGCCGGATTAAACATTGGTTTGAGTCCTTTCCCGCATATCACATTATTGATTGGTTTCAATTTGTAAATGAATTTTTAGATGATTTTGAAAACTATGATTATAATCAATTATGTGTAGAATTTCAGACTATACTAATCAATTAAAATTCATCTCCATAAGGATTTTCAACAAGAATCCATCATGTTCTCTGTAAATTTAATCTTGATGACATGTCATTTGTACTAAATCTCCTCTATGATGCTTGCATTCCTTTCATCCAGTCATATTCAATCACAAATGATGAATCAGTTACAGATCTTATCACTCAATTGCGAGAAGAATTTTGTTTACAGAATGAGAGGAATCCATCCGAAAATTTTCAACAAGCAAGGGAGGTAGAATCTATTGAAAATGTTCTTACTGACAATCAAACTAGTTTTTCCTCTGAATCATTGCATATTCAGTCCTCGACCATCGTGAAAGAAGATTTGATGTTGGTTGAAGGTGAATGTCCATATTCTTCTAACTCTTTCTCTAATCAGTACTTAAATTCAGTTATTCAAAAACACTTAGGTTATGAAAATGATCTTAAGTATCCTAACATTCCTATGAAACTAATTAGAGATGAAGATATGCAATTGGAAGGAGAAACCTTAAAATTTCATCCACAAATCATACCTTATCCACAGAAAATATTAGATGTTTGTCATGAAAGTTTTGAATTATCTATCATACAAGAGACAAATTTAGATGATCATATTATGTTGAAGAATTTATCACCAATACAAAGTGAAAGTTTTAAGGAAAGTGAAGAAAAATGTCTTGAGAATACCATTGTTAGATATCATAGCTCAAGAGATTATTTTCATGTGTTCATTTTTTATTCCTTTTACTCTTTATATCCTGATCTCTTCTTAGATTCTGGTGGACTTGATACTTTACCCACAATATCTTACTCTTTACCATCACAATCAAATCTTTTCGATATGCCAAAATTTGGTGAAATTAATTCCAAACATAAAGTTGGATTTGATGCTCCTTCACTTTCATCACTCAAATGGAAAAATGAGATTTGTCAAGATGATTTTACATGATTTATTGTTGAAAAAGACAATGCACTTATTCTTTTGGAAATCAAATATTCTATTCATTCTTTGATTAGTTCGAATTTTAAAGTTTATGTTTCACATTTTGAAACGATCAATATCATCAAAGGAAGCATTCAAACCAATTATCTAATTGATGTTATGAATCCTCTTCTGATGTGTTCCCCATTGATATATCCATTTCATCAAAGTCATAGTTTTCATCCTGATTTTTATGACAGGATCTTAAAATGGCTTGAAGATTCGTACCTAAAAAATCTTCATAATAAAGATAAAGTTGTGCTTGCTCTGTTTCTACCTAAATATCTAGGAAGTAAACATTACATGATTCTTTTAGATCCTCCATGTGAAGAAATTGATGAACACTTGGAGAATTGTTAGGAGGATGGGGCATTTTGGCCTTGGCTGATGGTTATGTCAGGTCCCCATAATATTGAAAAGTTTTCCAAACTTACTTATGCTCGTAGATGTCATTATGACTCGTATCACAACCAGATTGTAGAATGGTTGGAGGATTCATACATCCAGAAGTTTCAAAAGAATGGTAAGGGTGTGCTTGTTTTGTTTTTAAAAGAATATATAAGAGGTAAGCATGACATATTTCTTTTGTATCTGCAAATACTACATTATTTTATTCTGATTTTCAACATTCTATGCCTTGCAGGATTGAAGATGCTCTTGTGGCTGCACTGGAAATATGATTTTACTTAGCGTTTTGATTTATTTAGTAGTTTAGAGTAGGTTCAAGAGTAGGTTTCCTTTAGTTTTATTTCTCAATATTTATTTGTGTAATAATGCAGTTATGAACACAAGTGAATACACCAAGAGAACCATAATCTGAATGTTGTCAGGGAAGTCCACTTTAAATCTTTTTCTCTCTGTTTTTCGTTGAATATTTCTTTTCAAAAATGCAGTATCATTATGAAAATTTTAAATGGAAAGTAAAGAGATAAGTAAATTTGAACTATCAATTCAACCCTGACCCAAGGTGCCACGAGTAGGACTGCACTCATCTTAATAAGGATTTTTCTATTTTCTTTTAGTCTCTTTTATTTTTAATAATAATGTTTGGTCAAAGTAGCATCTCATGCATCACTATCTTAAGAAAAGAACTTGCTCGCACATGATATTTTATATAATATAGTTCTTTCTTTATTTTATAGTGAGATGCTAGTGGATCCAAAAGATCAAGTTTTCTTTTTCTATTTTGATTTTGTGTACTTCTGATTTTGAATCCCATTAATAAAATTTGATTTGGTTTGTTGTGTGGTTTTTGTTTTCTTGGACTACTTTGAATGAATTTTCTTCTTATTTGTCTTTTTGAATCAATATATTTCTTATCAAAGAGCTATTGTTGAAGGAAGCATTTATTTTAAGACTTGTGTTTTTCAAGCAAATTGAAATAGTTCAAAGAGGCCCGATATTAAGATATAGCTTAGACAATTGATTTTTAAGTCAATTGTCACTCTCATTTTGTCCTCAAATTGTATTTTCCAAAGTATTACACCAGAGATATGGTTTAAATATTTGAGAATTACGATGATCTTTAAACTTTTTACGCCATCCATATTCTTAAGGAAACACTTTTAAGTGCTTCCCCATTCTCTAGATGATTTCTTAAAGGAAATCTAAAATCTCTAAACCATGATAAAACTTCCAGTTTTGAAAGAAAATAAATAACATGATAAACTATTCACCTGTATTGCAATTAACCTCCAGTATCACCCTGCTTTCTTTGTCATCAAGAAATCTATAATTGTATTATTATTTAAAAGTGGCATAAGAGGGTTGGAAGAACTTAAGTGTGGGAAGTGTGTATAAACACATCGGGGCACTGAACAGGCTCGCTGGTAGGGAGTAAATGTACACATGATACCAAGACAACTTCATAAGGGTACTCAAAAGGCCTGCTGGTAGAAAAGCAATGTCGGGTCGAGAGGTAGCAGGTATATGTTTTTAAATTATTTTTTATGAAAGTATACATCATGTGGATACAACTATTGGATGGGATTAAAGCATTTGAGTGGGTTAAATGGCATCCCTATCGAGGTTATGGATGTCTACTGGCAGCAGTGGCTCTGTCAATGGTATTGAAGTTCTTTTATAAACATTGTGACTCTTTGATTAAGACATTATTTCAGGTTATAATCCCCTGCAAAGAAAATTCTATTGTCTGGTTATAACATTGAGCTTATCCTAATACTATATGGTCTCAGAGTGAATTTATTTTAGGGAGCTTAAATCCTTTTATAAGTCTTATTCTGTTCTTCCTGAGATGAAATCTTACCAGATCAAAGATAACTGCTTCACCCAGTAAGTCGTCATTTGTTGGGCCCCAACAACTCCCCCTAAATTTTTACAAAATTTAAAGGGCCCCCATTAGAATCTTGATAATTATGATGAGCTACAGAATCAACATTTTCAAATAGTTCCATACCTTGGCTTGATTTGAGACAAACTTAAGACATTCACTATAGTATGAGACATTCATTACAAGAGTATATTTCAAATTTTAGAAACGAGCATAGAAATCTCAATTTAAACAAAAACGTTAATTTTTATCAACTGTTTACTTTCGTTTAAATTATGATTATGTGTTCTTTCTTTTGCTCATTAGTAAGTTTGACTATTTTGAATAATGTGTTCAATACTTCATCAAATAATATCTTGGTTGGTTTCTCATTTTCAAGAAATCATTTGGTGATATTAATTAATTAAATTCTTTTTTCATTTTGCATCTCATTTCAAAATAATAATAATAAAATAAAAAAAATAATTATCTATCACTTGTTTGATTTTGTAAAAAAACAAAAATCAATATTTTTCTCTTCTCTATTAACTTGAAGCTTCTAGAATTTTAAGATCATATTTGAAAGGAAATTATAAACAATGTTTGTTTTGATTTCAGTGTTCTAGATTTTGTTTTATTCACAATTTTTAGGTTATTAATTTTTAGGTTATTAATTTAAGTTTATTTTTGTTTCACAGGTTTCTATTATCAAATATTTGAAACGGATCTGATCATGGATTGATTTTATTATCCAAATACGTTCAAGATGATTGATCCAAAAATAATATTGGATTGCTACAAATAATTTTATGAGCAACAACAGATAAAATTTGGAAAGGCATCAAGATTATAAAGGCTATTTTGTAGGACTGATTGCAGCCAAACCGTGATGAATTTGAAGAAACAGTTGAAAACCCAGAACCCAAATGGACCCATTTACCTTCCGTGAAACAATTTTCCCAAAAACATGCACGATTTGAGAGATATTGATGTCTCTTTACAAGGCAAATTTCAGGTGGCGAAAATTAATAGTGACGCCCAGACTGTTCATTCATTATATAAATATATGAGAAATTCCAAAGCCAAGGATCCAAGAATTGGAGAGGAGTATTTTAATACTTTATCTTTTGTATATTATTTATTTTGTAAACTTTTCTTCTTTTCAAATGGAGTAACGGATGGTTGGAATCTTTGGGAGAATGGACGAGTATTTTCAAAGAAGAATATGAAATTACAGGTTGCTTAATGGCTTTTGTCCTGTGAGTAAAATTGTTTTATTTTCATTATAATATCTTCATATTCTTTGATTAATTTATTATGCATTGATTTAAATTATCTTTAGTCTATTTTATCAATACATGGTTAATTATTATCATTTATATATTAATTTTTTCAATCTTTAAGAGTCTATTATCTTAAAAATTCTTCCAGGACTATAATATGGGCATGTGATTTTGAGAAAGAATATGGGAAAACAATTCATATTTGGCTTTAGACCTGTGTGATGCTTATTCTATTTCATTCTTTCATTACTGTTGTATTATGAGAATGTTATTATGGTTGATTTTAGCTTTAGCTTGTCATCATATGGTATTTTCATACTGTTAAATGTTATATGTTGTCCATAATTTCTTATTCCATTTTTAGGTGTGATCAATCGATCATTTGATTATTGCGGAATTTATTTCTAATGTTAAATGATGGATAATATCAATACTCAGAATTGAATTTTCTTTTGTTCTTAAATATTGATTATCTTAAGATCACATGATTTTTAATTAGTTGTCTTCCTGTTGTTATTAATTTACTCCAATATCAAATACTTCTTTGAATGTATTCTGGAAGTGATAGTATTGTTCTATTATAGGTTTCCCTTAACAACAGTACAAGCAGGAGCTCATACAACACAAAAAGATAATATCAGTTTCATTGATCAGGTACAACTTATTCTATGTGTTATTTAGTTAAGTTGTTTATGAATGAAACAATGATTATGTAACAACCCTAGTTGAATATATGCTTAGGGATTATTAAGTAAAATTAATTTGATAATCTGACTGTCCTAATATGTTAGTTAAACAATAATTATTTCTTAAATAATATTAACTAATTAATTATTATTAATTATTTGTCCATATATGTCAATGATTAATTAATTATTAATTGACTTATTAATTAATTGAGTAAAGAATTAAAGGGGGTTAATAATTTAATGTATTAAATATTTACGTATACGGGGGGGAGGGGGGGGGAAGAAACATTAAATATAGGGATAAGATAATAAATATAAGGGGATAAGATAATAAATAAAGGGATAAGGAAATTAATGAAGGGGGGAGAGTCGGTGAAAGAGGAATATGACGGGAAGAGTCTTACGGGGAAAGGCATTCTTTTGGGGGGAGCAGGAATCATTTTGAGAGGAGGATATATTTCTGTGGGGGATTTTCTGTGGAGATCTCTGGTGTGAGGATTTTGATTTTGGGGGGTTTTGGTGAATCAGAAACAGGGGGCACCAGTTTACTGGGGGTTTTGGGCACGGGGGCTAGGATATCCTTACGGTATCCTAGAGCTAGGGAGCTGGACAGGCTGCTCCTAGCTGGCAGGGAGGAAAACATGGTTTTGGGCAGTGTTTGACACAGTTTGAACTTCAACATTGGACCAATGGAGCAGCGGGATTTAGCATCAGAACCAGGTAATTTATTTATGAAATTGCTAAGTTAGGTGGATGAATATGTAATCTATTTCATGCTGTGGTTAACTTTAATTCTTTTGCTAAATATTACATGCTTTATGATGATTAATGAAATATTACGCATTGAAAAAAATTTATGTTTAATTATAGGAAATTTTTAGGGTTTAATTAATTAAGGTTCCTACACATGGTATCAGAGCTATTTGTTTGAAATCTGGGCCTGAAGGGCCAAGCTCTATCTCCAGCTCCACCTCCTGCAAGCCAAACCCACTAATATCTATTATATGCAGATCAATATATATCTTTATACAAAATGCTTCCCTCCCAAAGTATAAAACCAATAATAGCAGTTGGGTCTCAATTCACAGAAACAATAATAGAAAACCCCAAATAATGTAAGAAAGAGCCCAAATCATGAAAAGAACAAGATGGAATTGAGGCTTTTAGAACATACCTATGGCTCTGTATTGATATTTTTCTCAGTATGCCAAAGCAGAGCAGCCCTCAATGGCCTCCAAGATCCAAACCGCTTCAAATCTTTGGAACCCCCACAAGTTGTAACTCTTCAACTGAACTGTAATGCACAAACCTCAATTAAGGTCCACCTGCATCTAATGGCATTAAATACCCAATGAGCTATAAATCACATGTTGTTTGAATTGGATGCAGGCCTAAACTGATAATCAACAATCCTATAAGCTTGAAATTACTGAAAGCCTAGATATTATGACCGAAATCGCAGGAATTTGTGATTCTATAATGACAAAGATGCACAAGAGACAGAAGACCTGGGAGATTGAAGAGGTAATTTGTCTGATGATGAGAAATGGATGTCGTAGCGGATCCAGTATATATGGGATTTCAATAAACTGACTTGAAACACAGAACACGGAATGTCAAACGCAAACTTTTCTCTCTGTGTCTTATCGCTTCGTTATCAAAAATGGTTTCCACAGTAGTTGCATGGGTGGTGCCTACATCTATTAAAATTAAAAAAACAAATAAAATAAGACTCTAGAAACCATGCAAGAAACAAACACAGACACTGCTTTGTTATATTGATTTTAGTTAATCTAATCCAACCTATTATCAGTTAAATGACATAGAATAAAGACGTACTCTCTGAGATCCACCTTGTTCTCCAGGAATGGCATCCATAACTATACAGTCTACTCTAGAAACATGATCAACCAGAGCCATTGGCTGAAGCCCCACAATTGTACAAGAGGTGTGTCCCTGTATTGGTGTAGGCTCAGAAGTAGGGAACTCGTCGGAACCCATTTCCTTCGACAGGAGGAGGAGCTCACCGAGGGTTTTACTTTGCACAAATGCCCAGCTTGTCAAGACCCGTATCCATAGAGCCAAGTCCGCAGAGACCGAGCGCACAAGTGCAAATCCATATGGAGTAGGAGCCCACAGGGTCAACACACAAACCAAGCGCTGAGCCACGAGGAGGACCCTATGAAGGCGATTAGGAGGGAGATAAATCTCTCTTGTTTCCCAGCCCGATTTAGCATTTCAAAAATGCGTTTGGTGGAGTAGAGTCATATTAAGACAGTTGAAATTTAGAGCGTGAGGAGTGCAAACGTAAAACCTGTATGCCCTATCTGTTGTGGCCTTTCAAAATCGAGTCTGGTGGAGTAGAAGCTTAGATATAAGTGTTGTATCAAGACAGAAAGGGATGCGTTGCAAAGCCCTTATAACACAATTCAATGATCATGTCATGGGTTCGAATGCCATCACTTGCAGAGGGAGGGAATTGCCGAGTACTATCCCAACTCCATGTCAGTCATTGCATCGAACCTAGATGTCTAAGATATGAAGGGGATGATGCAGTAGCCCTTCAAGTGGGAGTGAAGAGCAGGAGTAAGAAGATTGTAGAGAAGGGTCCAGAAAGAAACGAAGGGCAACCCTAGCATGGATCTAATCAAAATCATATGGTTGTAGCCCCAACAAAACCTGCGAGCACTTCACCTGCAAATAAAACCCTAAACTTCCAGCGATTTTATAGGCCTGTAAATAGACATCGCCATTTTTTTTTTCCCTCGACACAAATCAAGCCAGAAAAGGAAAAATTAATCAATTAAAAAAAAAAATCCCAAGCCAATACCAAGTGCCAAGTTAGAAGGAGAGGAGCATGATAGTGTGAATAATAAAAACAAGAAAAAAAAAAGGGAGAAGCAAGCAGCAGTGCCAAATACCAACGACCAACGCCAGAGACAAAACACACAAGCCATCGCCCAAGCACCAGCGCTCAGAGCCGAGCATCGAGCCTGCTGAGAGGGAGAGAGCATAATGGAGAGGCGGCATAGTTCGTGTAAGGTTTTAGGGGAAGAGAGCTCGAGAGAGAGTATGTGTAGGGTTAGGTTTAGGTCAGGAGGATGCTGGAGGAATCAAGGTGGGCACGTGGAATCCATGCGTGTCCACACTTGTTTTTAAATTATTTCGATTTTCTTAAATTTTAAATTTCTTTTAAAAAAATTGTGCGTGTGTTCTCGTTTAAATTTTTTTTTTTGTAAAGTTAATTTAGGTTAATTTAATTAAATTAATTTAAAGTTGATTAAGTTAATTTAAAGTTAATTATCTTTAAAAATTAAAATTTTAATTAAATTAATTGTGTATTTAGTGTAAAGTTAATTCAGGTTAATTTAATTAAATTAATTTAAAGTTGATTAAGTTAATTTAAAGTTAATTATCTTTAAAAATTAAAATTTTAATTAAATTAATTGTGTAGTCAGTGTAAAGTTAAAATACATTAAAAGTTAATTAAAATATTAGAGGGTCCATGGGTTTTGAACCCAATACCACACACCAAGCGAAGTGACTTAAGAAGAGCACTAACGCCAACGCGCCCTCATGAGTCTTTACAAATAAATTCTTATACTTAAATAAATTAATGGTAACAGAGTGTATTCCAAAGTATAAAATCTGATTATCCAAGCGTCAAGCTCACGAGACCTTACACACAATTCATCAAGCCAATCGTCGAGCCCATTCATTCCATTCCACCAGTCAAAGCCAAGCATTAAGCTCCAATGCTTGAAAGCCACTCTACAATCCTTAAAGACTCACACCTGCAGCCACCGAGACACGCAATTCAACACATATGTACAATGCACCAAGGAAATCTCATGAGTCAATCATCGGAGGATATTTAAATGCAAGCAAAAATTTTAAAGGACTTAGATTAGGACAAGCGGGAAGGAGGCGGCATACGCACTAAGAGAGTAAGCAAGAGGAATTGGTGAGTATGGTGCAAGGCTAGCGTAGCTACCGGGAAAGGGAGTCAATAGTTTTCTTAGGCGAAAAAATCAAGCTTAGACATTTAATCCTAATCCTAATCCTAATCCAACCAACCTCCTAAAGAGAGTAACGTCTGTTTACAGACAAGTAAAGAAAAACTTACGCCTAACCCTGTTTCTAGTTTGAGTAGCACCAATTTGAAATGTCCTTGAACTCACCTTGACAACTTTGGTTGATGTAGGTTAAATAATATAGGATGGTTAGGACTCAAGGGAGTCGAGACAGAGGAGCATCGTCACAGGCACCACCAGCATCGCCACCACCATCGCCCGAACTAGCTCTCATACTGCACTCATTGGAGGCCATAAATGAAACTTTAAAGGGGCGACAACCAGCAGGGACCAAAGTGGAACCCCCACCATCTGGAATGGGTAATCTAGAAGCATCAAGGGATTTAGGGGGAGGACCTCCACCCGAAGACATCACTCGAGAATTGCAAAAGATCAAACTTCTGGAGTTTGTCAGGGGTTGCGCCAATGAACGCGTGGAAGCATGGTTGGAAGGCATGACAAGGTTTTTTTCCTTACGGGACTATGCATCCAACTCAAAGGCGAAGATAATAATTTTTCAGTTAAGAGACAACGCCTTGAACTGGTGGGGCAACCTGGAAAGACAACTGCATCTTACCCCAGACACTGTATCTTCGGAACTTTTCGAGGAGAGGTTCCAAAGGAAATATCTGCTAGTGTACTATGAGGAACAACAGGTAGGGGCATTTCATGCCTTAGTACAGGGAAACATAACTGTAGAAGAATATGAGATCAGATTTATGGAATTGGTCAAATATGTTTCATATATGGATAATGACCAACGATAGGCAGAGCATTTCATCTATGGATTGAACCCTAAGATAAGAGCTATGGTGCGGATGTGGAAACCATCTTCGGTAGAGAAAGCTGTGGAAAATGCGCGTTATGCGGAGGAACACATGAACTTAACCAGGGGTACAAGACTAACATTTCTGCATCGTCCTGGATTCATCGGGAAGGCCCCTAGGACATTTCCCAGGGGAGGGGTCTCAAGGCCACCAACATATGGTAATAGAGTCGCACCAAGGACAATAGCCATAGGGATTTCAATGGCAGTGAGTGCAACATCTCATTCATCGCCAACGATGCAGACAGGTCCACAACCATCTCAAGGAATAGCTAGTAGGGGTAGGGGTTCCAGGGGAAGGAACTCATTTCAGAGACAGTCACATAACAGTGCGCAGGTTCAATCTCGTGTTACCTGTAGGGGATGTGGAGGACCCCATTACCAGCGTGATTGCCCAGAGTTACAGTCAGGGTTCATGCATAGAGAAGGAAAGGCCCTAATGGGAAGAGCAAGTAGCATCCACCATATTTACGCAGTGGTTAATAATCGTCAGGTCAAACATCAATCCACAGTGGTGGAGTCATCAGGTACGCTAAATCATATCAATGTTAAGATTTTTTTTGATTCTGGTGTGACAGATAGTTTCATTTCACCATCTACATTAGAAAAGAGTGGGTTGGCAGCCTACGAGCACGATGACTTTAAACAAGTCGAGATGGCTTCGGGAGAAAAGCAAGCGGTAGGACCTAGCATTGATAATTGTATAATAGACCTAGGAGTGTGTACTACCAGGTTGAAGGTATACATCACTGCTCTCGGGGCGTATGACCTAATCATTGGAATGGATTGGTTAGCATCTCACCGAGCTTTGGTAGATTGTTTCGCAAAGAGGGTGCTTTGTGTTGATGATGAGGGAAGGCCAGTAGAGATCCAGGGTGTATGGAGAAAAGTATCATTACGCTTTATATAAACTATGAAGGTTAAGCGATGCTTGAGACAAGGGTTTCAATTATATGTAGTGGAATAAGTGAATGAAAAGAAGGGACCCTCATTGGATCAGTACCCGGTATTGTCAGAATTTAAGGATGTTTTTCTGAACGCGTTACTAGGGTTACCTACTGAGAGGGAGCTTGATTTTACTATTGAGCTAAAACCTGGTGCAGAACCAATCTCCAAGACTCTGTATCGGATGACAGAGCTGAAACTTTGTGAATTGCAAATGCAGTTGAAAGAGTTATTGGACTTAGAGATAATAAGGCCCAGTGTTTCACCTTGGGGTGCACCAGTAATTTTTGTAAAGAAGAAGGATGGATCCTTACAACTGTGTATAGACTACAGGGACTTGAACCGTGCTACAATGAAAAATAGGTACCCGATGCCATGAATAGATGACCTCTTTGATCAGATGAAAGGAACAACGGTATTCTCAAAGATTGATTTGCGATCAGGGTATCATCAGTTAAGGATTAAGGAAGGCGATATCCCAAAAACTACCTTTCGAACTCGGTTTGGACATTACGATTTTGTTGTAGTACCTTTCGGATTGACCAATGCACCAGCAGTATTCATGAGCCTCATGAACGACGTATTCCGGAAGTACTTAGATCGTTTTGTACAAGCCTTTCTAGATGACATCCTTATCTATTCCAAAAATGAAAGAGAACATGAGGAACACTTACGAATGGTGTTGTCCTACCTAATAGAGAACAAATTGTATGGGAAATTGTCGAAGTGTTCCTTCTTTCAGAAAGAGATCCATTATTTAGGTCATATCATTTTCGGCGAAGGAATCTCTGTGGACCCAGAAAAGGTAAAGACCATTATGGAGTGGCCAGTGCTGAAAAATGCCCATGAGGTGAGAAGCTTCATGGGGTTAATAGATTATTACCGAAGATTTGTGGAAGTATTCTCCAAAATAGTGAAACCCATCACCACCTTGCAGTGCAAGGGGGTCAGGTATGAATGGAAAAAAGAGTGTGATAGTGAATTCATTGAGCTTAAGAGGTTACTAACTAGTGCGTCAATTCTACAAGTGTCGGATATGGAAAAGGACTTCACAGTCTACACGGATGCCTCAAAGCAAGGGTTGGGGGCCATGTTAATGCAGGATGGAGGAGTGATAGTTTATGCATCAAGGAAGTTGAAGAAACACGAAGAGCTATATGCGACTCATGATTTAGAGTTTGCAGTTGTAATGCTAGCTCTGAAACTTTGGAGGCACTATCTTGTGGGGCGAAACTTTGAGCTCAAAATGGACCATCAAAGTTTAAAACATCTCTTCACTCAAAGGGATCTGAATGCTAGGCAAAGGAGATGGAGTGAGTTTATGAGTGAGTATGATTTTGGTATTTTGTACATCAAGGGAAAGGAAAATGTGGTCACAGATGCCTTGAGTAGGAGACCATGTATCTTCTCCTTGGTACCCTTAAAGGTCAATCTAAGGGAACATGTGTTGACACAACTCCAAGGAGACAGTTGGTATTTAAAGGTTACTTCAAACCTCCAGAGTGGGAGGTAGTTAGATCCAAAGTATGAAGGATATAGTCTGGAAGAAGACAAACTATTAAGATATCGAGGAAGGATGTACATCCCTGAAAGTGGGGATATTTGAAGCATCATATTGAAGGAAGCCCATAGAGCACTTTATTGTGCACATCCGGGTGTGAAGAAGATGTATGCAGACATGAGGAAGCTCTTCTTCTGGATAGGCATGAACCGCAATGTAGTCTATTTCGTTGCCAAGTGCCTAGAATGTCAACAAGTGAAAGCCGACCACCATCACCCAGCAGGCCTCCTACAACCACATGATGTTCCTATGTCCAAATGGGAAGTCATTTCTATGGATTTTTTTGTGGGGTTGTCGCTCACATCTCATAGACACAATGCCATTCTTGTGATAGTGGATAAGTTAACCAAGAGTGCTCATTTTATTCCAGCTAGAGACACTTATGATGTCACTGATGTGGCATGTGTGTTTGTAAGCGAGGTTATCCATTTGCATGGGATACCTAAGAAGATCATTTCATATAGGGACTCCAGATTCACTTATAGGTTTTGGACAAGCTTGCAGTCATCGTTGGGAACTCAGTTGAACTTAAGCACAACTTATCATCCTGAAGCAGATGGGAAAACTGAGAGAGTAAGAAGACATGCTCAGGATGTATGTCATGGATAATCAAACCCAATGGGAGAAGTACCTACCTTTGGTAGAGTTTGCATACAATAACAGTTTTCATAGCTCCATCGGAATGCCACCCTACGAATCTTTGTATGGAAGGCCATGCAGAATGCCATTGAGTTGGGATAGACTAGAAGACCGAGTAACAGTTGGGCCAGAATTGATTCAAGAGATGGAGGAACAGGTGATTCAGATTAGGCAGAGACTAAAGGAAGCATAGGATAGGCAGAAAAGTTATGTGGATGCACACAGGACCGACCAAAGTTATGAAGTGGGAGACCAGGTTTTCATTTGTATCAGTCCTAATAAGAGTACCATATGGTTCGGGAAGGGGACAAAGTTGTCACCTCGATTTATAGGACCGTTCAGAAGCCAAGAGAAAATTGGACCCGTTGCCTATCGTCTCGTACTGCCACCCCACTTGCATAAAACTCATAATTGTTTTCATGTATCTGTTTTATGTCATTATGTTGTTGATGAATCACATAAACTAAATTGGAAGGAATTGCAGGTATCGGATGTGGGAACTCTCACGGTAGAACCATTACGCATATTGGACCGTAGAGTTTGACAGCTCAGGAACTGTCTGGTAGACCAAGTTAAGGTCCAATGGGACAAATATAGTCTAGGATATGCTACTTGGGAAGTGATCCAGGTGGATATCGGTGGCCACCCACCTTTTCCAAATGGCTCAAAACAGTTTTCTGGCCATTTTGGCAATTTACTATTTTTAGCAGGTTTTAACTTCCGGGGCCATTTTGAGGGTCCAAATGAAGGTTTTTAGAGATC
>ML777428.1:1292884-1312126 GCA_009831015.1 Picea engelmannii | reverse complement strand
TTATAAAAGACTAGTCTTGTTGATTGGATTGGATGCATACATAAATTACTAAAGGGTGATAGTTATTGATTATTAGTACATGCACGAGACTTGTATGTACTAGCTACACATGCATTTATTGTACATGTACACTAGTATGTATGGGATTTCTTGACTTACTTACTAATAATGCCAGTTAATTGTTATGAATGTGTGAACCCTATTTCTTTTCCTTTGTACCATGAGATACCTTAACTTCGGGATGAAGTTTCCTGAAGGGTGGGTGTATGTAACAACCCTAGTTGAATATATGCTTAGGGATTATTATGTAAAATTAATTTGATAATCTGACTGTCCTAATATGTTAGTTAAACAATAATTATTTCTTAAATAATATCAACTAATTAATTATTATTAATTATTTGTCCATATTTGTCAATGATTAATTAATTATTAATTGACTTATTAATTAATTGAGTAAAGAATTAAAGGGGGTTAATAATTTAATGTATTAAAGATTTACGTATACGGGGGGAGAAACATTAAATATAGGGATAAGATAATAAATATAAGGGGATAAGATAATAAATAGGGAATACGATAATAAATAAAGGGATAAGGAAATTAATGAAGGGGGGAGAGTCGGTGAAGGAGGAATATGACGGGAAGAGTCTTACGGGGAAAGGCATTCTTTTGGGGGGAGCAGGAAGCATTTTGAGAGGAGGATATATTTCTGTGGGGGATTTTCTGTGGAGATCTCTGGTGTGAGGAGTTTGATTTTGGGGGGTTTTGGTGGATCAGAAGCAGGGGGCACCGATTTGCTGGGGGTTTTGGGCACGCGGGCTAGGATATCCTTATGGTATCCTGGAGCTATTGAGCCAGACAGGCTACTCCTAACTGGTAGGGAGGAAAACACAGTTTTGGGCAGTGTTTGACACAATTTCAACTTCAGCATTGGACCAACGGAGCAGTGGGATTTAGCATTAGAACCAGGTAATTTATTTATGAAATTACTAAGTTAGGTGGATGAATATGTAATCTATTTCATGATGTGGTTAACTTTAATTCTTTTGCTGAATATTACATGCTTTATGATGATTAATGAAATATTACGCATTGAAAAAAAATTATGTTTAATTATACGAAATTTTTAGGGTTTAATTAATTAAGGTTCCTACAGATTACATTAATTAGATTTGACTATTTTTGTTTCACTGTTTCAATCGTATTCATTTAGTATTTATTCGTTTAATATCTTTAAAAAAATGAAAAAAGAAGTGTTGTTCATATTTGATTTAGAAACTTTATCAAACAATCATTTTCGCAAGATTTCATGCAAACCTTGTAAACTGTATATAAATTGTTCCTAATCATTTGTATATTCACATTCTTAGATAAATATTTGTAATTATTGTGTCGATTGTTAGAATCTTTTCTTTAGTTTGTTTATTTTATTTTTCTATCTTTAGGACCTTAGTTGGCTAACAGAGCCATTAAACCTGTCAGAATAGGTTACACCAAACGGCTTGGGTTATTTAGACAACCCCGGACCGGATCTCTTCTTCTAGTTGATGGCATGTCAAACTTGCCCGTCAATAGGCATGTGGTGTGTAAACAGGGTCTATTGGTTGATCCTGCTAAAATTGTTATCATAGCTAATTTACCACCACTGAAGTCAATGCACCAACTGAAGAGTACACTTGGTCATACAAGGTATTACAAGAAGTTTATAAGGGGATATGCATAGATCACTTTGCCAATGGAGAAATTACTGAAGAAGGATACTAAATATTAGTGGAACAGAGTTTGGATATTCTGAAGGAGAAGATGGCGATTGCGCCAATTTTGGTGTTTCCATATTGGTCAAAGGAATTTCATGTGCATGTGGATGCATCTGCAATAATGTTAGGTGCAATACTAACACAGCTAGGAGAAGGTGAAATAGATCATCCAATTGCATTTGCAAGAAGAAAGTTATCAAATTCAAAACAAAACTACAATACTATAGAAAGACAAGGATTGGCCATGGTATATTCTTTGCAAAAATTTAGATATTATTTGTTAGAGAAACATTTCAAGATGTTTACAGATTATTCTTCTCTTAGATATTTAATCATTAAGATAGTGTTGGGGGGAAGAATATGCAGATCACTAATTTTGTTTCACATGTTTGATTTTGAAGTTGTGGTCAATTCTGCAATATTGAATGCAAGACCATATCATTTATCCAGGATAACTAATGGATAAGAACCAACTAACTTGAAGGAAAACTTCTCGGATGCACAGTTGTTTAAAGTACACATAGTTTATGATTATTTTTCTGACATTATTGAGTTTTTGAGTACAGGATTTGCGCCAAAGGAATTTATATTGCGCAGAATAAAATTTTGATGGTCAAATCTATAGGCTACCAATTGATTGAAATTCACTTATACAAACTTGGAGCACACAACATTTTGAGGAGATGTGTTATGGAGCATGAAAGTCCTATAATTTTAGCAGAAGCACATGAAGGGATTGTTGGAGGACACTATTCAGAGAAATCTATTGCACATAAGGTATTGCACAAAAAATTATGGTGGCCAACCATTCACAAGGATTCAAAGGGGTACTGTCAAAATTGTGATTTCTATCAGAGAGTGGGAAATCCATCCAGGAGGGATGAGATGCCATTCAGACTGAAAGTAAATTTACAAGTGTTTGATAAGTGGGAAGTATAATTTTTAGGTTCAATTAATCCACCATCAAGAAGATCATGTGCCAGATATATTATTATAGCGACAAAATACTTAACCAGATGGGTTGACGGAACAACAGTGAAGGATTGTAGCATAGAGACTGCAATGTGCTTTTTATTTGAACATGTAGTTACAAGGTTTGGATATCCAGGAATATTTATGAGTGATCAGGGGAGTCACTTTATCAACAGTACAACCAAGGAAGTGCTAGAATAATTTTAGATCCATCATCAGAGGAGCACTACTTATCATCCTTAGGAAAATTTAATAGTGGAAGCATTCAACAAGATATTGGAAAATTCCTTGAACGAGATTTGTAATGTAAACAAAGATGAATGGGATTTGAAGGTACCAACAGTGTTATTGTATTACAAGAATACATGCAAGAAGCTAATAGGGAAGACAACCTTCAGGTTGGTATATGGTCAGGAAGCAGTAGTTCCCTTAGATTATTTGATACTAAGTATGTGCATTGCAGCTATTACATACATGACAAAAAGAGGTGCAACATAGGAAATATTAGCTCAACTCA
Source organism: Picea engelmannii (assembly GCA_009831015.1). Lineage (NCBI taxonomy): Eukaryota > Viridiplantae > Streptophyta > Pinopsida > Pinales > Pinaceae > Picea > Picea engelmannii. The sequence continues at coordinate 1,308,877 of ML777428.1, read as the reverse complement.
TGGAATTAGAATAAGACATAATTATAGTTGGATTCCATCATGAGGTACAAAAAGAAAAGGATAAATCCTGGCATGAGAAACATATTAAGAAGAAGAACTTCAAATTTGGATATATGTTTCTCCTCTATGGAAGTAAATGATTGCAGCACCTAGGGAAGTTTAGAATGCATTGCCTAGGGCCATGTGAGATAAAGTATGTCACAAATGGAGGTGTTGTGCAACTAAAAGACTTACAAGGAAAGGAAATGCAAGGAATGGTGAATGGTAGTCGACTGAAATTGTATAGGGACAGTCGACCTACCAACCCTCAGTAATTACAGTGCAGAAAGTAGAATTGTACATAATGTATATAGTAGGAAGAAAAAGAAGAAAAAACAAGTAGAAAAATGAGAAAAAGGCAAAGAGAAGTAGGTAGATGGATCAATGGTCGACATATAGTTGGAGAATACAGAGCGCAAAAGAAGTGAACATATTTCACATAAGACAACTATGATAGAAGGAAATCCTAGTGCGCCCAATAAATATGACAATAGAAAAATATTGTGCACAAGAAAAACAAAATAGTTGGGAAAAGAAAAAATTAGCCGCTAGAAAAGTGAGGTATGAAACGAAAATTTATGACAGTGGAGGAAGTGTACCCAGTAAGCTTTGGAGAATTTATGATAGCATTATAGAAGAAAAAATCATGTCCTAAAAGCCAAATTGTGACTTCGAGCAAACACGGAGCCAAGGAGTAAAAATCTAAGAGAGAATAGGAAATTTATAAAGTCATTAGTGAGATTTATGAGAAGACCCATATTTATTCAAGAAAGATGGAACCACTGAAGGTCAGAGCTCCTAGAAGGACAGTGAGGAAAACATGTAGTACTGCGAGGTCACCATAGGAGGCAACAATGGAAGTGGAAAACCCTACGCAAATGGAGGGAGTGGTGGACGTGGAGGCCATCCCTTCCTTGATCATCGAACTAGTGAGCCCTACATTGTTGGAGGAGAAGGATCCAGCCCCTACGATAGAACCAATGAATATTGACCCATAGAACATGGCAGAGGAGAAAAACTTGATGCAACAACCCAACATGGACACCGTCGAGCCAATAGAGGAATAAAATGAGGAAAGAACTAAGTCTGACGAGCTGAGGGTTCAATCTGGTACAGAGTCAGTGCAATGGGAGAAAATATAGTTCAAAGTGCAGCAGGACTCTAGTACAAAAGACAAAGAGGAAGATCAAATGCACCGGGAGGTAAGCCCCTTGAGAGCACCAAAAAAGGGGAAAGGAAAAGAAAAGTTCCATACATCACCACACAAGCCACCAAAGGTAACTCTTGTTTTACCGTGCATACCAGTAGGAGCACAAGTTTTACTATATTTTCTAGGATGCATAGAAAAACTATGCTATGATGACATCGATGTAAAAGACACAGACATATTTTCTAAATTTGTGTAGCAAGTATAAATGGAGAGCAGAGGGGTCATTGCGACAAAAGTACCAATACTAGAACCAAAACAGTGGATAACATGTTTATATAACACATGCATAATGAACTTGATAGAAATATCTCATTTTGGAAGGGGTAAGGACGTAAATAACTATGTTAAACAATTAATAGCAATAGTACATGTAGGAATTTTATGGTTGGATACACAAGTCTCAATTGATGTCGAATTAATTGAAAAAATAACAAGTCTATCCAAAAATGGTGAGAAACATGCACAGTATCTGGATGACAAGACCAAGAATAAATCATTGGCGGAGGAAATGAATAAAACCTATGGAACAGAGAGAGAATATAGGGGGGTAATTATAAATAGATCAATTAACTCGTGATAAAGTTAGCAACAAACCTTATGGCATATAAATTGCTAAATAAGTGTTGCAAAGAAGAGGTGAAAACAGGGGTAATAGAAGAAGTTGTGCAATGCGCAAAGGGAATTCTACTGAGATGTAGTCCATATTTGTTAAACTTGTTTCTGTATGATTGTGAAGATACCCAAGATTTAGGAATAGAGTTTCATTACTCGTGGCTGACCATTCTTAATGAAATAGCGGGATGGAAACACCCCAAATACAACATGTTTTGTTAGAGAACCGGAAAGTATTGTGCAACATAGTATGAAACATTGTAGCACAAAATGGTCGCAAGGGAAAGAAAGACAAACTCCATCATATTCACGACATATCTCAAAGAAATATGGGAAAAGGTAGATGCAACTTGGAGAATACCACCAGAGATGGTGGAGGAATACAATAATATATCCAACTTCAAAGAATCAAGGAACAATAGGTGGATATAGGAAAAAAGGGATCCAGAAAAGGAGTGGTTATAGATGAGATACTATGTCATATAAGAGGAAGTACAATGGGAAATGAAATACTGGAAGAAGGAATGGAAGCTTCGAGTGGAGCCAACAAAATACAATCAACCATCAGAAGTGGGCTCCTCACAAAAGAAGAGTACCCTGGCAGGAAACACATGAAAAGAAGAAGTGTAAACAAAGCAGATAAGAGGGAGCATAGAAACAAGAACACTTAGAAAGAAAAAGGATATCCCCAATCCTATCACATAGCAGAAGGACCGCATAGATGACACTAATGGAGAAACACATAGGGAAGATAGCATCCCTGCGTGGGAGGGACAAGTAGGAGGATACATACCAAAGACAAATTCCCCAACCACAACAGAGCAACCAGAGTCAAGGCCACTCAAGTGAACCATTTTACAATCAGGTGGAGCGCCTAAGAAAATGAAGACGTATAAGGAGACCCCCCAGTATACCATAATATAAGATTATGTGGAATTATTCAGGGAAAGAGTACAGGACCGCACCACATAAGTATATGAAGATGCAGAAAAAAAAGAGACAATATAATGCAAGAGTTGATAGAGGTCAAGAAAGTCTTGGAGAAGATACAATTCACCAAGGCACAACACAAAGAATAGACACAACAACACAAAATAACGCAAGAACTGTACAAGCCAACATGAAGTGAGGAGGATACAATACAGATAACAACACTGGAAAGAGAAAACTTTATTATTACTAAAGACATGTTGTGAATGGATGAAGACATGGCGTAGGAATAGGTCAAGGATGTGGAACAGATGTAAGTGGTATTGGTTAAGATACCAAAAAAAGTGATATATAGGTTGCAGATGAGCGTCGCACAAGAGGTACAATCGATAGCTAGGACAAATGTGACAAATTTGGAAACAACCAAGGAAGAGAAGGAGGTTCTAGAGACAGTCCTCAAACAAGTGCAGATTGAACGTAAGGAGGAAAAAAAATGCATAGACAAACTGGAGAAAAGAATTGAGGAATTCTTCCACACGATTCCCAATATCGCACTAGCAGGAGAAATCAACGTAGAGGAAAAGATAACGGATATAGTGCAGATGATGGAAGGGTTTAAATAGGAGATAATATAGCTGGTTGGGAAGATGACACCAAACACCCATCTAAAAGTATGATCAGATAGGAAGCAACAGGAAACAAAATGGACAAACATGATTGCGCTAGAAGTAAAGGTAGTAGCAGAGCTCTACAAAAGGACCACGTAGATGTGGATGATCCTGGTAGAAGATGAAGGGATATAGAAGACGGATCAGAGGGAAGAGAAGATAAATTTTGTATTTTAGGATTTAAAGAAAAGAAAGAAGGAAATTCCCATATCAGAGACACTGGGGGTCATGCAGGAAATAAAAAACCTGCAAGTAGAACTGAAGACAATCCAAGAAGAAATATAGACAAGACAGGCTCAGTTGGAGCCCCTGCAGGAGTAAGCAGATAATATGATAGAAGAATTGGAGACATAGAAAGGCAGACTGAAATAGGCATACTCAGAGAGCATTAAATTTTTGGAAGAGAACATAACAATGTACATGGTGGATACCCTAACAAAGAGAAGTGTGTAGGCCAAGAACCAAGTAGATGCACTCACCCAAAAGTTTTAGTCATTAGATAATTCTGTGTAGGAGGCATACACTGCCTGAGTGGCTCAGGACAAGCCACGGGTTAGTGTTTGGGGCCTGCTAGAGTAGTAAATTTTGGGGTTCAGTGCAGTAAACGAGGCTAAGAGCTAAGGAATGGACCAATGAAGTAGTGCACTCCTAGAAATAATGGAAAGAAGTGTGACATAACGGAAAAGGAAGCAACACACCAGGAAAAAAGAAAGATCAACATAGAGTCAAAAAAAGGAAGGGTTGGATCAAAGACCAACCACACGGAAGATAGTTAGAAAGTGGACAAGTGGATTCCACTTATAATCAGGGTTTTTGAATCATGATGTAAGGGTTTTACCCACTTTTTAAATATAAATAGAATATGTATGAGGTAGCTAGGGGTGGCAATGTTTAGCGTTGTCTTAGAGCTCATGTGTGAAGAACTTACTTTTGGAGAAATTATGAGTCTTGAGTCGAAGTACATGTTTTGTGGAGAGTTGTGGAGCTCGGATGGATTCAGTGTTGAGATGTAATTGAGGGTTAGGTCACAAGTTGTGGAGCTTGGTGCGATGTTGGTCAGCCTCACCAGTACTAAACATATGATGTAATGTGTGCAGCGTGGGACCTTTTTTTGATGAAGAATAACAATAAGAAGAAGAAAATATTTGTGGATGTATCCCATGGGGGGGTGAACCATGGTAAAATGGCGTCTCTATGTGTGTTGTGTTGATTTTTTGTGTTTAGTGATGAATGAATGGATAGATGAATGCATCTGTTAGAGTTTATTGACATCACACACTAGGATAATCATACAAAATGAATGTTATTGAATGGATAAAATGGTATATCTGATTAATGTTATGGTAGAATCCATGTTAAATTAGGAGAAGAAGTATAATAGTCCTAACCTCGCCATGAGTTCCATCTCTTCCATGAATGCAAACATATGTTTCATGTAGTCACCCATAAGCCATCTCGGGTGAGATTTCATTGTGCAATATGTCTATAGTGTAGCCTTCTAGTTTACCAGAAGGGTCGATGGTGAATAGGGTTTTGTTGGAGAACTAAGGAAGAATATGGATCAGCCCATACATCCAACAAATCTCCAAGGAAGTCCACTAGAAGAACTCATTCAAGATCAAGGCCAAGGAGCATCCCAAGTGTGTCTTTTGTTTAGAGGAAATGAAGAAGGCATGGGGCAGACATCTTGCAAGGTGAACTCAGGAAAATCAAGCCACCTACTTTCAATGGTGAGCACATGAAAGGATAAGAGGTAGAGACCTAGTTGTTGTAAATGAAGAAATATTTCCAGCTGGATGATTACCCATCCTAGGTAGAAGCTAGAATTTCCACCTACCACTTCCAAGGAAAGACAACCATGTGGTGGGATCAACTTAAGAAATCCAAAAAACTAGATGATAAAATGATCTCATGGAGGTAGTTCAAAGGATATTTCTAAGATAAATATTTTTCTAAGCATTACTAGATAAATATAAAAGAGTTCTTTGAACTGAAGTTGGGAACCATGACAATGGAGGAATATGAGAAGTGATTATTTGAATTGTTGAAGTACGTTGACTTCATCAAGGATGAGAAGGTTAAAATCCAAAGGTTTATGAGTGGGTTACCCTTCTTCTATAGTGGAAATATTCAATATGATAACCCCAAGACCTTAGAGGAAACCATAAGGAGATAAAGGCACATTTATGAGTAAAGAAAAGCAAGGCCAGTGTTCCAAAAGTCTTAAGATGACAAGATGAAAGGGAAAAAGGATCAAAGGCGGTGAGGTTTTAATCCACCCTTTTTCATAAATAAATTCCAAGCAAATCAGCAAGGCTAGGTATCCCAAAATGAGTAAAAGAATATAGATTCGTTTGGGAAAAGGCCAAAGTAGCAACCTATTCAATGTTGAGGATGTGAGGGGAGTGAGGGGAGAGATTTTAGTTATGTAGTTGAAGAAGAGCTTCAGGAAGGAATGTCATATGTTTGCATCCCATATGGAGGAGGCAACCAAATATAAAGTGGAAATCATCGAAGACCATCCAGCCTTGAGGAATTTTGAAGATGTTTTTAGAGAAATTCTAGGATTTCCACCAAAGAGGGACATTGATTTCTCTATAAATTTAGTGCCAGGAGTTGCCCCAATGTCTAAGACACCATACAAAATGGGTACACTAGAATTGAAAGAATTACATATGCATCTTGAAGAGTTGTTAAAAAAAGGGTATATATTCTCAAGTCTGTTACCTTGTGGAGCCCCGGTTCTTTTTGTGAAGAAGAAGGATGGAACCATAAGGTTGTGTATTAATTTTAGGAAACTTAATAAGGTTACCATAAATAATAAGTTTCATTTTCCCATAATTGATGATTTGTTTGATCAGTTGAAAGGTGCAAGAATCTTTTCAAATATTGACTTGAGATCAAGATATCATCAAGTAAGGATAAAGGAAGAAGACATCAGCAAGAAAACATTCAGAACAAGATATGGGCATTATGAATTCATGGTAGTGCCATTTGGGATATCAAATGCCCCAACAAGTTTTATGAGTCTGATGAATGGAGTGTTTAGGGAATACTTGGAAAAATTTGTGATTGTATTCTTAGATGATATACTCGTCCATTCTAAATTAGAAGTGGAATATGGGAAACATTTAAGAATGGTATTGCAAGTTTTAAGAGAGAACAAATTATATGCTAAGCTAAGTGCATCTTTTATCAAAAGAAGATTTGTTACTTGGGGCATATAATATCAGCAATAGGGATAGAATTTGATCTTGAAAAGTTAGAGGCCATTAGAGGATGTGTCTTGTCGATTATTACCAAAGATTCATAAAAGGGTTCTCAAAGATTGCAAGTCCAATCACTTCTTTTCAAAATAAGGGAGGGAAGTTCTAATGGACTTCCAAGTCTGAAGAGATTTTTCAACAGTTGAAGGGGATATTGACAAGTGCACCAATATTGAAGATTGAAGATCCAAACGAAGATTTGTTTTGTGCATCGATGCATGCAAGGAAGGACTCGATGGAGTTCTTAGTGAAAGGGACCATGTGGTATGCTATGAATCTAGAAAATGTGGAGGCATGAGAGGAATTACCCTACACATGAATCGGAGTTAGCAGTGATTGTACATGGATTAAAAAAATGGAGGAATTACCTTATGGGTAAAAACATTTAGCTAAGGATATACCATTGTGGTCTGAAGCATTTGTTTGGACAACCAACACTAAATGTTAGGAAAACTAGATGGTTGGAATTTCTAAGTGAATATGACTTTGAAATTAAGCATATAAAGAGAAAGAAAAATAAAGTGGTTTATGCACTCAACAAGAGAGCTCATGAAGTGCATATTTCATCCATTAGCATGTACAAGACATATCTGAAAGACAAAATTGTTGCAGCAACAAATTCAGATCAGAATTATTTAAAAATAAAAGAGACATTACAACAAGGTAATTTTCAAGAGAAATTTAATTATTATGAGCTAAAAGAAGATGTAATTCTCATGTACAAAGGTAAAGCATATGTGTTGAATTCTGGGGAGATAAAAAATGCAGTGCTAAAGAAGATGTAGAATGTGCCATATGTTGAGCACCCAGGATATCAGAAAAAAATTGCAACAATAAGAAGCCAATATTTTTGGCCATGAATGAAGAAAGAAGTGGCTAATTACATAACCAGATGTCTAGAATGACAAAAGGTAAAGACAAAACATAGATACCCAACAAGTTTTCTACAACCATTTCCCATTATGGAATGGAAGTGGGAAGTAGTTACAGTTGATTTTATTACTAAGCTACCTAGAACAGTGAAGCAACATGATTCTATCATGGTGGTGGTGGATAAGTTGACTAAAGAAACACATTTCATTCCAGTAAGTACTACACACAAGACAAAAAAACTTGCAGAAATTTATATGAGAGAAGTTGATAGGATACATGGAGTGCCTAAGGCAATAGTTTCAGACAAAGATCCAAAGTTTACTTCCAATTTTTGGAAATTTTGTTCAAGGGATTTGGGAAAAATTTAAATCTTACTGCAACATATCATCCAGAGTCAGATGGGAAAATAGAAAGGACTAATAGGCACTACAAGGAAAATAACTTTTAGCAGAGGTTTCTGGTGTTACAAAATTGTAAAAAATTATCAAAAAAATCTCCGCTACAACATATGTTTTCGATAACGGATGTTTTTACGGATACTATAATAGAATTTAATTATAAATAAAAACTCTGAGTGGCTAGATGTAACATCCCACTCTGGCGCACTTACAAAACTTATTTTTGAGGACACTTGCTCGCAAGTGATCTGGATTTTTATGATGATAAAACATTTAACCTTGATGATGATGCGTCATGATAGATGACATGATGTTTTACTTATTTGATATAAACAGGTGCTATTGACTCAGTTTTATTGAGTGTGCAGGGTTTTTGACTTGGAGGTTGCAGAGGCATCAATGGAACCCTTGGATTCCGGATTGAGTCAGGGAGTGTGCTACTTAGGTTGATTTATTTACCATGATAGTTATTGATTTGATGATATGTTGTTGACATGATCTGACATGATGGTTGATGATGCAGGCTGACGATAGCTTGCCGACCAGACTCACATATGGAGTAAAGGGGCCACACACGTTTTCCAGAGAGGTTGAGGGAGAGGTGTGGAAAGAAGCCCTGCCACAACCTACTAGCACTCCTGTCGTGGCTCGAACTGTAGGTTAACTATTACCTAGTTCGAGAGGATCCAAGATGCCGTGAGGGAAGACTGCGACAGTCGTTCACGATGATTCTAAGGGGCGCACAATAAGGCGGGGGCCTTATTCCTTAGAGCCCCTAGTCTCCCACAAGTTCACTTGGCGGAGTGTTGACTCCAGGGGTTATAGATGTATACCAATCAGTCAAGTTGGTGAGTGGAACCCTTGGAGCATGTGGTGCATCCTGAAGGGCACGTCGCGCAAAAGAAACACAAGTTGGCGAGTGGCACCCTTGGAGCACGTGGTGCATCCTGAAGGGCACGTCGCACAACAGAAAAAAATGAGGCGAATGGCACCCTTGGAGCACGTAGTGCGTCCTAAAGGGCACGTCGCATTGATGATGATGATGAGACAATCTATATGACCCTAAGACCTTAACGCCTTAAGAAATTCTCAAAACGACTCCCCTAAGGAATTGTCGCCCAGTTTGAATCTAAACCTAAAATCTAAAACATCTCTAAGATAAAATTTTGACCAGCCCTAAGAAAAGATCCTACAAAAATAAACATAAGGGCGTAAACTAAAACCCTCCTAGGTGTTAATTAAAGTCTTCTTAAAATTAAAGGGGGTAAAGTGAAGAAAGGGAATAAATTAATTAAAATACGTGGTTTTAATGGTAAAAAGGAATATAAATTTAAAAAAACGTGTGAGAGTATAAAAGTAATGAATTTAAAAATATAGAAAGGATTAATTAGCGCATTTATCTTTTTGGTCTTAAAACAAAAAGGGGAAAGGAATAAATAATAGAAATAGGGAAACTCATAATAAAGGAAAGTAGGGGACATAGGGTAAAAAGAAAAAAGGAATCAGCAGTTAAGGAGTTACTAAAAATCAGCAACTTCATTTTAGGAAAGTTATTAAAAGCATGAGAGGGGATCTAGGAACCCTAGGATCTCTTTTAGGAGCGACTATAGGGGGGTGAGGGAAATGAGTCTTTTAATAGTTTTAAAGAAAATAAATGTTGGAGAAATGTGGGGGACGAGTGACACTTGGACGACAGAGAATTTTTAGAGGATTGTCAATAAAACTTAAATTAATAATGATTTAGGAAAGTAGGTGGGTCTCAAATTTCTATAAAAGAAGGGGAGATTGGAGGAAGAGGGGATGAAAGGTTAGCGTAACGTTACGTTGCCGGATTGTGGCTTGACTGATTGCTTGTGAGGATTTGGGAATTTCTCAGCTGTATTGGAGTGGTAGCTCAGCCTTGGAGGCGAGCTGAGAAGCTAGTCTTATCTCTGGATCTTGTGTGGCCTCTTTGCGGCTCGGGGGGCTAAGGGGGAAGCAGAGTACCCCTAGCGATTGGCTGGGAGGTACTGGTGAGCTCTCTACGGTCGGCGAGCAGGAGCGGCATGGTGCGGGAGCGGCTCAGAGCGCGTGGACTTCATCGAGGCGGGCGTAAGGCAATGGTATGATTTGTATTTCTGGTAGAGTAGAATGCATTGGAGGTACGGTTAGATCTGCATGAGCATGGGTAATCTAGAGGGATGAATTTATTAACTTCGATCTGTGTTGGATTTTATTTACGGTTGATTGTCTTGCCCCTTTGGTGTGTGATAACCTTGATCTCAAGTGATGGCGGGGTTCCTGGTTGTGCTTTCGATCGCCGGATAAGTCCTTCTCTGCATTTTGTTCCTGCACAGTCTTAAAGGATGATTTATGTCTTATACTTTTGCCCTTGCGATTACCTATATTTTATGGTCAGTGATCAGGCTGGGATCCTCTGATCAATGGCTGAAATCTTATGGGTCTGCATTACTCATTATGGTTGTTTTCCCTGGAGGCTGTAAATTAGAATAAAGTGTTGTGGTATACTTTTTACAGTCAACCGTTGATGGTCACTGATATAGTCATCATGCATAGTTTTGTATACATGGAGGCACTGGGATGGCGCATCCGTGCGGTAACCATTGTACATGTTTTACCTCTGTTTTTGATAAGGAAAACTCTGTTTCGTTCTGGAAATTTGAATGTTGTTCATTTTCGTTTATTGATCCAAAGGTTCTGTTCGTGCTGGAAATTTGAATGTTGTTCATTTTTGTTTATTGATCCAAAGGTTCTGTTCGTTCTGGAAATTTGAATGTTGTTCATTTTCGTTTATTGATCCAAAGGTTCTGTTGCGTTCTGGAAATTGAATGTTGTTCATTTATGTTTATTGATCAAGGGTTCTGTTGCGTTTTTCATTGTTACTGCAATTTGGCTGAGCGTATTGACTTTTCGTTACTGTAAATCGTTCTGGCGATCCCAAGAGGACACCTGCGTTTTTGTTTGTTGGTCTGCGTTCTTGATAACCACCCCTGCGTTTTGCTTGATATGTTGGGCGTTCCCTCTCTTGTACTCTCTGAAAACGGTGGATTCACATCTCTTTGTTTCGTTTATCCTCTGGCGGTTGATTTCCATTCTTGGGTGTTAGGTATGTTTGGTAAATTATTTTCTTATACCATTTTAATGTTGTTAGAAGGGAGCCTTGCATCCAGGATTAAGGTTTAGCAAGTGGCGGGTTTTAATTGATGATGACAGCTTCAAATTGTCTTAGTTACAGAGAATATAGGCGTCAGCTAAATCGACAATCCCAAGGGCGAATCCGAATTTGCGTTTTGACAGTACGGTTCTATTTTTGTTCCGTCTGTTACCTCTGCCACCATTTAATTTAGCTCCTAAGAGCCCGCTGTCTCATTTCCTATTCAGAACGTAGTAACGGTGACCTGTTGTAGACTGGTCAACAGATCCTACCCTTGACGGTTTTAGAATTTCGCCGGGGTAGGATCAGTGTGGTCACTGTCATCCTTACTTGGCGCGCATACTCAATTGTCACCTTGCGAAATTCATGCCCCATGTCCTTCGTTGGCCAACGCCCTGCAACCACGCTGGGAAGTTTCATTTTAGTTTTATCTACGTATATGTATAATCAAATTTTTACTTGCAATCAACCCAGGGAAGAATCCAACCAAAACTAAAAGGTTAGTACCTTGAAATTTACTTCTGTTTATCATTGTTTTTAAGCATTTTTCATTTGGGTCTATAGTCGTTTTCCTTAATTAATTAATTAAAATAATAGATACTTTATACCCTTGTGGGTACATTGACATTTCAATATTGTATTATGATATGTTTATTATCTTTAACTTGAATATCTATACATCAATATAAATTGAGTATGCATAAAATTATTCTTTAATTTTCTGGCTGACTTCATTGTTATGTTAATCATTTTTTTATTATGGACTCTTCTCTCAAGTTTGGAAGGCACATTTATTTATCTCTATAGTACATATGGATGTTATATATGGCTTGCATTTATTTATAGCTTCCAATTAAATCAGGTGGGTTTTTAACCTAAGACAACATAATGGTTATATGTTCCCTTATTGATATTAAACAAAGTTTTTTTTTGGATATTTATATATGTGTTGTTACCTTAGAAATTGGTTAAAGAATTGTTCTCATTTTATACAATGAAGTATTATGTGAGGTTGGGTTTAGGGATAGACACAGGGTTTAGAGACGTAATGCTTTTGTTATGCTAATGAAGGGTAAATTTTGATGGAATGTAATGATTCGCAATGTAATGAATTGTGTGTGAAGTGCTAATGTATTGTACTGGAATGTATTGAAATGGAATGGAGTGTTATTGTAAGGTAACACATTGTAGTGTAACGTTAAGGTAAAGTGGTGTAATCTTTTATGTAAGGCAAGATGATTGTGAGTATTGCAGGCCATTGTGATATAAAAGGTATTATGGGCATCATTTCATGGCGACGCTAATATCATTTTCACTGTTAGCGATAGCATACAATGAAATTTCCTTGAACTAAGTAAAATTAAGATTTTTATGACTTAATAAATGGAGGATTGAGATCAATTGGATTTACCTTATGCTAAGGGTACTCATTGGTTAATGAAGTTTAAATGGAGTAATTGGTCTGTAGTCAATCACAGTTGATTCGTACACAGTACCTTGTCTTATTTTGGTTGGTCGTTATCTGAGTCCTTTTGCATTGCGCCTTCCATAGAGGACGTGACTGCGCATCTACTTATTGTTGTGCTTGGATGTGGAAATATCATTGCGTGGTACACTTGTGTCGGGCGGGATATAGACACCTCCATGTAACCTTAGTATATATGTCTGTGTGTGTGATTTTTCTGTGTAAAGAATCTAGTGCCGTATCAAGAGTCTCAGGCTGTTTAAAGGCATAGTTCCACTCTTGCGACACACTCTGAGACGTATCAGTAGTCTCGAGATGTTTAAAGGCACAGTTTCCACTACTGCGACTCCCTAAAAGATTTATTAGTTTTTGCTTGAGCAGTCGGCCAGGAGCCTGTCTAATCTTCTTTCGAGAAGACATAAGACTAAAAGCCCTACTTTTCTGTGCAGAAATAGTAAACTGTACTATTGGACTCTTCCATCTGTGACTGTACTGTACGTAACACCTGGTGTCGTTTTCTGCTTACAGCTGCTAGTTGTACGCCTTATGTCTAGGGGCGTTTATTGCTTGTTGTCACTGTGATATGTCAAGGTCGTCTTGTTGTGTTTGTCTTGCTTGCGTCTTGTTCTAGGTCGGGTTACTAGTTTCTGCCTAAGCAGTCGGCCAGGAGCCTGTCTAATCTTCTTTCTAGAAGACATAAGACTAAATGCCCTGCTTTCCTGTGCAGAAATAGTAACCCTAACACCATGGGTTCTTCCCTCTGTGTTCTTACTGTGCACCCCCAGTATGTCTTAATGATTGTGTTGTGCGCCTTATGCCTATGGTCATATATTGTTGCAGTTACTCATTGTGTGCCTTCAGTATTCTTGTGTTGAACATCGTGGTTGCGTCTTGTGGTTGTCGAGTGGTGACGTAGAGTCAAGTGTGTTTGTTACTTATACACGCGCACACACACCTTAAACAAAATAAAATAAAAATTTGCACCTGTTTTAGAGTTGTTGTCGTAACAAGGAGGATGTTACATATGGTATCAGAGCCGGTTCAACCCGCGACTTGGGATTTTCTACGGCTTTCATTGTCACGATTAATTTTATTATACTGTTGCTGATCGAGCTGATTGTGTGAGTGCAGGAAATCATGGTTAGAGGACGCCGCGGAGGCAGACGACGGGGTGCTAGGGGAGGAGGCGCGACGCCTCCAGTAGCATCCACGCCTGAGGGATCTAACCCCCAGGGAGGCGAGCATGTTCTCGGACAGGAGCAGATCGTAGTTGCCGATGTCGTGGGGATGATGAGATCTTTTCAGCGCATGTCCGAGGTGTTGATCAGTCGATTGGACAGAGATGAGGCCAGGGTGCCGGCACCTGCTGAGGTTCCGCCACGCGCATTGGCCGTTACAGGTAGCATTCACCGTGAACTCGAGAAGGTAAAATTTCTTGAGTTATTTGGTGCCCCGGACGGCGCAGTCGTCGAGGCATGGTTGGAGAATACGGCGATGTGATTCGCACTTTGCGATTATACCTCCAACATGAAGGTCCACATGGCGGTCTTTCAACTGAAGGGGAGCGCTCTTCTATGGTGGAAGACGCTCCTGCCGCAACTAAACATGGCCGTTGAAGACGTGTCATGGGAACTGTTCGAGGAAAGGTTCCGAGAGAGGTAACTTTCTGAGGAATTCATCGAGCGTTAGCTCAATGAGTTCAACGCCTTACGACAGGGAGGTCGTACGGTGCCCAAGTACGAGGCACGTTTTATGGAGCTGCTCCGGTATGCTCCGCACCTTAACACTGAAAAGCTCAAGGTCAACCGGTTCGTGTTTGGCCTTAATGACAACCTGCGTGCAAAGGTTAGGATCTTGATGCCTCAAACCTTGCACGATGTTGTCCAAAAGGCCCTCACAGCAGAGGAGGAGCTTATCAGTGGGGGTCAGGCCAGGACTCCAGCGAGACCTGCAGGGCAGGGTTCATCTGGTACGCCGCAGCAGCAGACACCAGCGAGACATACGCCGGGGTATCGTGGCTTCCAGAGGGGATCCACTTTTGCTACACCATGACGACCGCCACCTCAGCAATGGACACCTTATCGAGGACCACAGCACCAACAGCCGCGTCGCCCGCAGTAGCAGCAGTTTAGGCCTGTTCAGCAGAACAGACCAGGATTTCAGGCCGGTAGGCAGTCATATTCTACTTCGGGTACCAGGACTACTGGGCCGAAGAAGGGGTGTTGGACATGTGGGGAGCCACACTACCAGCGCGATTTTCCTATGGAGAGGACCAGAGCGTCCGGATCAGTCGGACCCGCTACAGTGGGAGATATGGGCAAGGCCCATCGGATTCACGCAGCGGTGAATAACCGCTAGGAAGAGCACCAGTCGACTGTGCTTGAGACGACAAGTACTGTCACTGACCAGACCCTTAGTATTTTGATAGACCCAGGTGCTACTGAGAGTTTCATTTCTGGTGCAACGCTAAAAAGGATTAAGGTAAAGCCAGTCGAACAGGACGAGTTTAGCTTCATAGAGATGGCTTCTGGAGCCAAACAGAAGGTTGGAGGAAAGGTTACGGCTGTGCCCTTAACCTGGGAGAGTTTGTCACGAGGGTCAACTTGTATGTCACAATCTTAGGATCTTATGACGTCGTGATTGGTATGGATTGGTTGGAATCGCATGAAGCGATACTCAACTGTAAGATGAAGAGGTTGAGCTTGGTCGATGATGAAGGACAGAGACGGGTGATTGTAGGATGGAACCAGGGAGTATCCCTGAGGTTTGTCTCTTCCTTGCAGTTACAGAAGAGTATGCGCAAGGGGTGCAATATTTATGTGATCCTTGCGCTAAACGAAAAGGGAGTAGCGGAAGGTCTAGAATGCCTTCCGGTGGTGAAGGAATTTGCGGACGTATTCCCAGAGGAGTTGCCTGGGATGCCGCCAAAAAGAGAATTGGAGTTTACTATAGACCTGAAACCGGGAACCGAGTCGATAGCAAGAACACCTTATCGGATGTCAACCCCGGAGTTGCAAGAGTTGAAAATGCAACTGAAGGAGTTGTTGGACCTGGGACTGATACGTCCTAGTGTGTCACCGTGGAGTGCACTAGTTATTTTCATTCGGAAGAAGGACAGATCTTGGAGGCTTTGCATTGACTACCGTCAACTGAACAAGGCTACGATCAAGAATCAGTATCCCTTACCAAGAATTGATGATCTGTTCGATCAAATGAAGGGTGTGACGGTGTTCTCCAAGATCGATTTGCTATCAGGGTATCACCAGTTATGGATCAAGGAGGATGACATCCCTAAGACCGCTTTTAAGACAAGATTTGGACATTATGAGTTTACTGTTTTACCATTTGGATTGACAAACGCCCCAGGGGTATTCATGA
>ML777428.1:1245188-1282469 GCA_009831015.1 Picea engelmannii | reverse complement strand
ATATATATATATATATATATATATATATATATATATATATATATATATATATATATATATATATATATATATATATATATATATTCTAAAAAAGTGTTTTTAGGAATATTACTTTTTGAATAATTATTTTTTGTTATTGTATGTTTTTTCTATTGCAAGTCTGACAGTTCTCATTGACCATTGCTTTGGAAATGCTTCATGTAGTTTAAATATAACCTGGTTCTTGGAATCATTGGATTGATTTCTACATTGTAAGTGGAAAATACGTATATATATTTGTTCCACTATATCTCTCATAGTTATGTAAAATATTTTCCCCCTATGATTAATCTCCAACACTAGACCGGATGAGCTAAGGACCAATTCATCATCATTTACATCTTCTGTATTAATTAATTTTGTTTTGTTATGATGACATTGTGTTCCCTCGTTGTTGGTGCATGTAGAACATTAAACATATGTGAATTAACAAATTCTTTGTAATATGTCATCTAATATTCCTAATTATATTATTAATGAAAATTAAAAAAAAAAATCATATTGAATAGTATTTTTTCATTCACTTGATTCATCCCTCTACAATTTTTCCATCAATCTTTTACGCTCTTCTTCACTTAGATCATAAATAATCTTATCGATATTCTTTATTTTATGGCCCTGCATGACACACATTAACTAATACATATTATTTAAACTTACATATAGTTCAACCATATTAATTTTGTATAGAATTTATAGAGAACCTGCCTTTTTTGTTTTTATGGATGTGTTATCATTGTGTCGACCAAAAAGTTTTCTTCTTTGAACTCTTCTCACTCATATTTTTATCAATATACAACATGTACGATTCAATACATAATATATTGAATATATTTTATAAATAAATCACATGATTTTCAGCAAAAAAATCATTATAACTGATGCGCTTTTTATATTCAAAGCAACAGTGTGTTCCATACAACAAAACAGACCAAATAGTTTAATTTATTTTCTTAAATATTGTGAATTACAACAATGTGATGTATATAGAAGACATCACAATGATTATAGTAGAAAAAAAAAACATAGCAAAAAAATTAAACATTCATAAAAAACAATAGAAAAATTACACACCAATGAGAAGAAAAATTAAAAACATTATGTGACAGCATTTTTTGTGATGTTTATACAAGAAAACATCGGTAATATGATTTGTATGCACCATATTTTTTAATATATATTTTTTAAATTATGTCTTTATCGGTGCTCCTTAGACATAAACGCAATGGTGCGTTTATGTCGAAATGGCGCACCGAAAAATCGAAAAATATTTTTTAAATAAACGCCAAATTGGAAATGGTTTAAAAAAATAAAAATAAAAATTTAGAGGGTCGGCTATGTTTGGGATCTGATGTAATAAGTAGTCCCTTTGCATCACATGCCAAACAATTATATGTAGAAAAACAAACTCATTAGATCTAAAATACCTAAAACAAAAAGCCTTAATTCTGAAGTGATGGAGGGAGTTAAACCCTAGGGTGAAATTTTGCATTCACGTAAGAAAAAAAAAAACAAGGGTTTAAGGTAAGTATGAATTTTTCTTCTTGTTTTCTGAATTTTAATTAAAATCCAAATAGGAATACAATTTGTAAAAAAATTCATTATCAAAATCAACAGTAAAATTTAAAAATTTTACTATGTGGGCTTTTGAGTGAATCACCATACCCTTAAAATATTGATTTTATGAATATTTATGATGTTACAAAGTATTCTTATGCTCCACAGTGCTCCCTGATATGTCTCTCTTCAAAATATATCTCTTGTAAATTTTGGAAAACAATGAAAATATTGAATACCTTCTTAATATTAAAAAAACTTTATGAAAAGAGCTTAGAGTAAATCACTATACCCTTCAAATTCTCATATTCTAAATAATACTGTGGTTCCAAATTATTCTACTCCTCCATAGTGTTCCTCCGTATGTCTCTCTTGAAATTTTCTCCCCTGCAAAATTTTGCAAAATAATGAAAAAGTGAATATATTTTTAGTATTTAAATGACTTTATGAAATTCAATTCACACTATTTTTTTAATTGTTTAAAAAAAATTGTCCTTTTTTAACTTTTTCGGCATGACAGTGTGTTTATGTAAGATGCACAGGTGTGTCCATATTACATAACACACATATGCGTCCATATTAATTGACGCATCGGTAACATATAATTGTTTTTTATTAACAAAATATTGAAACACGATGTGGTTAATTTTTCAACACACCGATGCTTATTATTAATATGCACACTGATGCATTTTTAGTTTACAAGTGCACCATGATGTTTTTAAAGTTATTTGAACTTTTATTTTCACATAAATAGTATATTCATCTCAAATTATCTTTTAATATGAATTCACGTGACTTACAATAATTTAGTACACATTTTACATTTTATGTCGCCTTATTCTTAAAAAATGGTTTCAAAACTATATTCAAACTCAGATTGTGGTATGGTCCTCAAAATTTATTTTAGATATGTACATGAAAATTTGTTGTTAATTTTTCTTAAATGCGGGGAGAAAACCTTATTATATGATCAAAAGGTCAATTCTTCAAATTCCATCCCATTCCATATTGCTCAAAGTCCATCGCGGAGTTCTCCCTTTCCATCTCCAGTAAGTTTAAATTATTTTATTTATGTTTAGATTATCTCATTGATTTTTTTTTATCCATGTCAATCTGAATAAAAATGTATCCAAAATTGTAGGATCCTGATTCAGAATCGAGTTCAGATGTAGAAAATATTCTAGTATAGGTTCAAAAATGTCGAAAGATATTATCAGGAGCAACATACCGCAAGCAATTGGTAGATGAAAATGGACAGTCACTTTACCCTATCAATTGTGGCATTCCATCTTCCAGCCGCAATCCTGGTTCAATGATGGTAATAATTATTTGGTATAATGTAATTTTAAAAAACAAATTATTGCATTGTGCTTACTAATATCATCGATGTGCTAATGTTCAATGTTTTTGAAATTAGGATTCTTCTAGTGATGCGAGACCTACCTACCATCTTCCATTGCACCCCACAATAATGTCAACCCAAGAGAAGGATGCAATGAGAGCAAAGCTCGGAGAGGAAGTGTACTAAGAATGGTTTAATCAACCACCTATTCAATTCCCACTATGTCTAGATTCACCAATTAGGAATGTATACAAAAATAGTAGTTCTTCAGAAGTTGGCAATGAGAAAATCAAAAAGAGGTTGGTATGGATGATTACTTATGGGATACAACTGTCATGGAGACAATGTTGTTAGACGCATTCCATAACTATGAGAAAGGGGATGATGATCATATCAGTGATACCATTTTCAAAAGCCTAAAATATGCTTCCATCACCCCTCTCTTTGGACTTAGTGCATGGTCAAAGTCTACCCAACTTGGGACAACAATGTTACTATACAACGTGAAAGAAAATTTTGGCATGTCAAACACATGTTTCTTGGAAATATTGAGGTAATTGACCAACAAGTGCCTTATATTATTTTTGAGAAATATTGTCACACAATCAGCATTAGAAATGGTTTCTTTTATAAAGGTTAAATGACCTTGTACATTTCTATTACCCACTAACTACAGGATATTGAAAGATAGGGTTCTTCCTAGTGATAATGCATTGCCTGGTAGCTGCAAAGATACAAAGAAGTTGTTGAAAATGTTGGTTGTTGAGTATATATCATATCATGCATGTCTGAATGATTGTATTCTATATAGAGGAGAATATGCACAAAAAGATATATGTCCAAAATGTGGGAATGACAGGTACCATAAATCAAATAAAAATGATAAATCGCATGGTCCTCCTCATAATATATTGAGGCACATACCTATAATCCCAAGGATTCAAAGCCTCTTTCGTTGCAAAGAATTAGCTATGTTGCAGGGATGGCATGCCTCGCACAGAAGTGAGTTGGGAGTTATGTGAATCCCAATATATTTAATATCCATGAAGTATATAGAGAATACATGGCTAGAAAAATTCAAGGATGAAGTACGAAGTCTACTATTCAGCATAGAAATGGATGGTGTGAAACCATATTCCCTCCAAAACACCAACTATTTTGTTTTCCTTGTAGTAGTGATCAATCATAATATCCCCCCATGGTTGTCCATGAAGAATGAACATCTTATGTTGTCTCTTATAGTCCCTGGTAGAAGAAAAGTGAAGAATGTGGATGTCTACCTACAACCATTGGTAGATAAATTGAAGGAATTATGGGAATGGATACATGTATATCATGTATTAAGACCCATCGCAACAGAGAGGAGTTATACGTTGTGTGGTATATCTACTTCACCACACATGATTATATAGGATTAGGAATTTTCTCTGGTAATCAACATGGTTATTTATTTTTTATATACATAACAATATTTACTTGCATATTTAATTCATTGTGATTGACATTCTATTCTTAAACGCTAACGTGTTATGTATACAATAATTTCGCAGGTCGTGTAACTAAAGGCTATCATGGATGTAAATGGTGTGGACCTTATCTGAAGGATAGGTGGTAAAACCACCTATGAAATCCAGTGTACAACTGCTCAAGGGTATTCCTCCCAGAAGAACATCCTTATAGAAGAGAAACATCCTCTTTCAATGGTAAACCAGAGAGAACCCAAAGGCCTGCAATAATGACACCAACATAATGGCTAGAGCATATGAGAGAGAGAAGGAGAAGGATATTACAAAAATATTCAATTCAAATGGGGAGCCTATGTTCAATGATCCATAATTATTCGACACCTATGTTGAGAAATTTCCCATTGCGGTGAAAAGGAAATATATCTTTCATGAGCTCCTCTATTGGGAGCATCTTAAGATTGCCCACTTACTAGATCCCATGCATATATTTAAAAATGTTTCATCTTCTTTATGAAGTCACATATCATTGAAATAAAGTGACACATTGGTTGTGAGGAGAGATCTTATTTCTTCAAAAACTAAAAATAAACATTGGCCAAGACAAGAAAGTAGAGGAGAGGTTGGTACCTCTTGGTCTTTCAAAGAAGACAATGTCCCATGGATTTTGAAGAAAAAAGATCTTTCTTTGGAAAAGGAAGTTATATTAGGTGTGAAGTTGCCTTCTTTATATGGGTCATACCTACAACATTTATTCACTATGAATCAAGGCCATTTGTTTGGGTTGAAATCACACGACCATTTGAACCTTATAAAGGTATGACGTATGTCAAAAAAATGATTTTATTATTTGTAAAAAAAAAATTATTCCATGGGATAAAACATAATTAAGTTTTTATGTGTTTACTTTGTATTGTCATTATCCTATGCTCGTGCGTGGGTGTGTGAACCATGAATTCCCCCATGAGCTAAGGTGTGCCATATCTAAATTATCTTCATTTGTACGTTCGATCACATCAATTGAGATTTATAAGGCTAGCATTCCATGGTGGCGTCAAGAGACAGTTGAGATTGTTTTTTATGTTTGAGAAGGAACTATCGTTGAGTTTCATGGACTTGTAGGTTCATATTCTAATTCACCTAGTAGATGAAGTTGAATTAGTCAGGGTGGTCTTCTGTTGTTGGATGTTTTTTTTAGAGAGGTACATGAAGAAATTGAAAGGATTTGTTCGTCAAAGGGAAAAACCTGGGGGGTCTATGGCAGAGGGGTACAAATCATATGAGTATTTCTATTATTCCAATGAGCACATCAAGTAGATCAACAACACACCAAATGCAGTGATTTGGGATGACGAAAGGGATGAATACAAAAGAGAATGGGAGCTTCTCCAAATGAATGGAAAAAGGTGCTTGATAAAGAGTAAGTGACTTATCATTTGTCAAATTTCTACATAGTAACTATTCACACTGAACTTCATAATGTATATATTCATGATCTCATATGTATTATATGTTGGTTTGATTTCATGAATACATTAGCAAATTCATAAATTGATGCCATCAATAAATTCATTGTTTACAATTTGGAGGAAACATAGTTGTGGGTCACATTGTACGAACAAAAGAGGAAGAAATGGGAAAGTGACAGGAAAGAATTCAAACGGTTGAATGGTAGAATCATGCCTTATCCTGTTCATTTAAAATAAAATATATCAATAATATTCCCCAACAGTTGGGTTGTTGACCAAGTCAGAGAGAAATATGGTGCATTTGGTCGTTACACACGTGAAGAAGAGGATGCACTAAACATTGGGATTCGTTGCAGCAACTCGGTAATAATATTTTTGTGTACATAATTTTTAACTTTGTAATGCACATTTGAATTGTAATTATATATATATTATTTTATATTTTAATGGTCAGGTTATTAGACACATATTGACACTATGATTTGTTCACATTTTTATAGGTGCATTTGTTCCCATAAATGTGGGCATATGGACATCATTTTCACACATAGGATGTCAATGATGGACACATGAAACAATACTCTGGAGTGGAAGTCGAGTTCGAAAAATCTATTCATGATAGCCACCACAATCACAACACCATACAGGGGAAGCTAGGCTACATCAAAAAGATACAAGGGATCATTCGAATCTTCTTTCCAATCTGTTATTTTTAGGTGCAAGTGGTGGGACACGTTTGATCGTAATACGTAAAGGAAGATCGTGATAGTGGGATGATATGTATCAACTCTAAAAAGATGTGGGATGGAGCTAAGGAACCTTATGTTTTCCCAAAAAACAACAACCAAGTGTTTATTTACTCATATGTGTTGGATAGGGATTGGTGGTTTGTATTAAGACATGACCCTAGATCAAAACATATTTTTGAGAATAACAGTGTTATCATGCCAAGAGAGGAAGATAAGCAGGGTGATGACAATGGAGATTGATACATTATACATGTTTTATTCTTTAATTAATTACTTTTATGTTTTCAAATCTATAGTGGATTTAATAATTTGATAATTAAATTTATAATGTTTTTAGTATTTAATATTTCATATGAAATATTATTAATTTTTTTATTGGATGATATAATTAAATGTTATGTATAAATGATATAAATATTTTTCCATTGTAAATCTAGATGATATTTGTACTTTTAGTATTTTAATTTTAACTTTTACTTTAAAAACAATATATTATTGTATTGTAAATATCAACTATTTTATATCATAATTTTAAAATGTATTTTTGTTACCCACCATTTCATATCATTACCATATTGTATTAGATTGTATTAGTTTTTAATTTTGAGTTCATACATACTAATTAGCGGAATATTCAGATCTAAAATGAGCCTCCTAAGTGAGTTTTTCAAAAAAGTGTCATTGTCCTTAGATAACTAATGCATGTGTCCCTCTCTAAACCCATATAATAATAGATACTTAAGATAATACATAAAAATAAAATACATAATATATTATGTAATATAATAAATATAATATATTATGTTATATATTAATTTTATATTATAAATATAATAATATAATATAATAAATATATTATATTATATTATATATTAATTATAACATAATAAAATATAATATATTAAGTTATAGGGAAAGAATATTTTTGAGGTCCCTATGTGGCCAGCTCGACGATATGGATGGAGGGTCCATTGTTCTCCTCTTCTCAAGTCTTAGCTTCGGTAACTTTGTTTGTAGTTTCGTATCTGAACTTGTCACTGGTCTCCCAACCTTCTCCTAGTTTTTCTAGTGGTTCTCTCTCCCCAACCATGTGTTTCTTCCATATTTGTAAAGGTATGCCTCTCCTCAAGGTTATCTCTTGACGATTATGTGATTTTCCATGCGGACTCTACCCTCCCCCTAGCAGACTCTTCTCTTTTCACCTGGTCACTTGTGGTCCCCTCTGTTCCATGCTCCCTATTTGACACTTCCACTGTGGGCTTAGAAGTTGAAGGTAGATTGGGCTTAGATCAAGACTTCCTCTTCTCTTGTCTCTATCCTATCCTGAATATGGCCTTTCCCCCAGGCCCTGAATCTTTTCCCATCAACACCAGTTTTGTAGCCTCTTACCTCGATGCTACAAATCTAAATGGTTGGAATGACACTATATATGATTTGGGGTCGGCTCGAAACCCTTCTTATATAGACAGGAACTCTCCCAAAGGTAGAGTTACAAAAATGAGGAATAGGAACAAGTGTGTTTCAGCTTCTTCATAGCATTCTAATCTAGTTTTCTGCAAAGACATAACAAAGACTGAGGCTATAGAAATGGAAGATAAATATCTAGTAGGGAAATCCCTTGGCTGACACTTCAATCTCAAACCCTTATGTATTGGGTTTCCACTTCTTGGGGCTCTTCATATGATTCCCCTTCATGAATCAATATCCTTTCAAAAGGTTGGTTCCTAATCATTTTCTCTGAAGTCTCACAAGTAGAAAGTTCCCTGCAGTGTGGATGGTGTATAGATTCTTCCCCAGTTCTTCTGAAAAATGGGATGATCTGGATTGTTTTCGGCACAAAATGAGAGCATAGATATAATAAAGAAATGTACAAAGATATCTTGGATATCCAATAATATAACATAAATGTATCAGAGATGAAACCATAAACACATAGATACAGTAATACACAATTTTCTATTAATGAGCGAAAATGTACAAAGACTGTAAAAATACAGAGTGAAAGACTCGCTAGAATGGTGGCAGCTTGACTCTGAGAAGAGATGTGTTTGCTACTCGCATTCAAAAGAAGATGATTTTACAATGAGGATCCAAAGGATTTTTTATCATAAATAAAATCTAAAACACTAACCCTGGAAGATGAAAATCCAACAGTTTCATGGACCTCGTTTTGGGTAGTTTGGTGTATCAACTTCCCAGGGGCATAACTTTGGCATACGATCTATGTTTGGGGCGCACGATAGCTCGTTGGAAAGGTATCATTGAGGAGATTCATTTTTAGGGCTAAATCAGAGCCTTCAACTATAATGAAGAATATCTATCCCCAAAACCCTTCATTTAGGCCCTCAAAATGGCCTCGGAAGTTAAAAACTGCTAAAAATAGTAAATTGCCAAAATTGCCAAAAACTTGTTTTGAGCCAGTTGCAAAAGGTGGGTGGCCACCAATATCCACCTGGATCAATCCTCCCTCCTTAGGAAGAAATGGTCTCTATTGCACTGAGTTCCCAGGGGAGAGGAAAAAGTGTTTGTTGAATCTGCATCTTGATGAGTTGTTTGTCGTGTTGGAGAAGTTGCTTTGTTTAGATTGTTGAAGGTTGTCATGAACCTGTGGATGGAAGGGTTCGACCTTTTTAACCATTCTGGATACATGATATTCCTATGTGAAAAATGATTCTTTACACTTTGTTGCAATCTTGTCGACCTTCTTCTATTGGATAGAATGTGCTTGGACTGAGGCTGCAGCGGTGTTCTTTTTTTCACGCTTAGAACAAAATGTGAAGAAGCTAAATTTTGTAGTATGAGATACTACCTTGTAGAACTGTTTAGGTGGGACGATAGTTGGAATTACCTCTGGTATCCTGTAGATAAGACCCCCCATATTAATAGTGACACTACGGGGGAGAGACTCATAAATAGCATGGCACTTCCGCATATATGGTTGGCCCAAGAGAACATCACAAACATCCAGGGGGGAAACATCACATAATACCTCATCCTTGAAGGGTTGGATGCCATATGACAATAGACACTACTGGATAACATGAAGATCTCATCCCTGGCGAAGCCACTCGATGTTGTATGGTTGTGGGTGTGGTGTTATCGACAATCCCAATTGTTTGACGACCTCTGCTGAGATGAGGTTCTTCTAGCTTTTGTTATCAACAATAAAATGCAGTGGGGTCCCCTTCACCAACATATGTGAATGAAAAAGGTGCTCCCCCTCTTAGGAATATGTTGGTTCTTATGTTTAAATTGTTGTGGTCGCAACAATAGTAGTGGGGTCTGTGTCGATGATTTGTCTTCTATCAGTATTTTCATAATCAAATTTTGAATCATGGTTCGGCTCCTTGTATTTTATATCGAACACCAATGACTATTTTTGGAAACTATCATCGGTGTTGTTCTAGGAGATTTTTCAGAAATCACACCATTTTCCAGTGTCCTTCTTTGTCTTTCCATGACCCTTCTTTTCTAGTGGCCTCGACTGGTTTTCAGAATCTTGTTTATTAGGGTTGTCTTTATCATACTTTGGTTGTTTTGGATTTGCAGACCCGAGCTCCCATTTGTTCTGGTGCTTAAAATTGTGCTCTATTTTAACAACACATCGATATGCAAATTCGAGTGATGAGATGTCCAGAAAATCCATTTCAGTTTGGATGTATCTGTGTAGATCCCCACGATATTTCAAAACCAAATTTCATTCGGATTCTTTGATACCCATCTTGGTGCACAATGTATGGAAGGTATTGGTGAACTCCAGAACTACTTGGCTCCTTTCTTTCCACTGTGTGGTCCATTTCATGTATTGGTCCTCATAGTTTCCAACAGAGTAATATTGTTCCTTTACCGCATCCACAAAAAAATCCCAAGTGGGCTCGACCCCATATATTCCAAAATCCTCTATAGAACTTTGCTCCCAGTAAGTTTCCTACCAATGTTTTACATGGGGAGAGATCCTTAAGGAGTGCGAAGGTGATATTTTCCCTGTCAGAGAAATTATGAACAAAGAAATAACCTTCTAGCAGATTTAACCATTTTTCTAAGGCATCTTCATCTATCTATCCTTCAAATATGGGAATATCAAAATTAAATTAAGGAAAGATACTTACAAAGTGGCCGCTTGATCAAGACGCACCTATTTTTATCCGCGGGAGTTGAAGGATGTGGGAAAAATTCTCCATCATTTCATCCCTCTGTCGTGTGAGAGCTTGCTCAAGAAACAGATTAATAGAATCGTCTTCTCTGTCATTTTTATTTTCTTCCACCATGCAGGGTTTCTTGGATGTGCGAGAGCGATTGTATTCAAGAGAGACAAGCTCGAGACCCAACTTTCTATACTTGGACCTCGTCGGGGACATGCAATGAAAAATGATCAAGAGTAGCCTACTCTGAAATCACTGATCTGGATTATTTTCAGCACGAAATGAGAGCGGAGATATAATAAATCAATGTACAAAGTTATCTAAGATATCCAATAATATAATAGAAATGTA
The DNA here is from genome assembly GCA_009831015.1 of Picea engelmannii. Classification (NCBI taxonomy): domain Eukaryota; kingdom Viridiplantae; phylum Streptophyta; class Pinopsida; order Pinales; family Pinaceae; genus Picea; species Picea engelmannii. Next base: position 1,271,354 of record ML777428.1, on the reverse strand, counting down.
TCATAGATGCAGCCATAAATACAAAGATACAATAATGCACAATTTTCTATTAATGAGAGAAAATGTACAAAGACTGTAAAAATATAGAGTGAAAGACTCGCTAGAATGGTGGCATCTTACTCGCATTCGCAAGAAGATGATTTTACAATGAGGATCCAACGACCTTTTTATCATAAATAAAATCCAAAACCCTAACCTCGGAAAATGAAAATCCAACAGTTTTGTGGACCCTGTTTTGGGTAGTTTGGTGTATCAACTTCCCAGGGGCGTAACTTTGGCATACGATCTTCGTTTGGGGCACACGATAGATCGTTGGAAAGGTATCATCGAGGAGATTCATTTTGGGGGGTAAATAAAATCTTTTGGATATCATTGAGACTATCTATACAAAAAAACCTTCATTTAGGCCCTCAAAATAGCCCCGGAAGTTAAAAACAGCTAAAAATAGTAAATTACAAAAACTTCGAGAAAATTGTTTTAAGCCAGTTGGAAAAGGTGGGTGGCCACCAATATCCACCTGGTTCATTCCTCTCTCCTTAGGAAGAAATGGTATCCATTACATTGATTTCCCTAGGGAGAGGGAAAATCGTTTGTTGAATCTTCATCTTGATGAGTTGCTTGCCTTGTTGGAGAAGTTAAGTTGTTTATCTTGTTGAAGGTTGTCACGAACTTGTGGCTGGAAGGGTTGGAAATTTTTAACTAGTCTATCTACATGAGATGTCTATGTGCAGAAGGAATATTTACACTTTGATACAATCTTGTTGACCTGCTTCTCTTGGATAGAAGGTGCTTGGACTAAGGCTGTAGTGGTGTTCTTATGTTCATGTTTTGAATAGACTGTGAAGAAGCTGAATTTTGTAGTATGAGATACTACCTTGCGGTACTGTTTAGGTGGTACAATAGTCAAAATTACCTCTTGTATCTTGTACAGATGACTCTCCATAGTAACAATGGAACTACGAGGTCGAGACTCATAAATAGCATGGCTCTTCCACATATATGGATGGACCAAGAAAACACCACATACATCCAGGGGGAAAACATCACATAATACCTCGTCCTTGAAGGGATGGATGTTGTATGACAATCAACTCTTCTAGATGACATGAATATCTCATCCCCAGCAAAGCCACCTGATGTTGTATGGATGAGGGTGAGGTGTTGTCAACAATCCCAAGTGTTTGACAACCTCTGTTGAGATGAGGTTCTTCTGGCATCCGCTATCAACAATAAAAAGAATCGGGGTACCCTTCACCCACATATGTGAGTGAAAAAGGCACTCCCCCTCTTCAGAATCTGTTGGTTGTTCTGGTTGAATTGTTGTGGTCATGACAATAGCAGTGGGGTCTGTGTTGAGGATCTGTCTTCTATCAGTATTTTCATGATCAAATTTCGAATCAAGTTTCGGCTCCTTGTATTTTATCTCGGAAACTAATGATTGTTTTGAGCAACATTCATCAGTATTTTTCCAGGGGCTTTTGTGGAAATCACACCATTTTCCAGTGTCCTTCTTCGTCTTTCTGTGACCCTTCTTTTCCTGTGGCTTGGAGTGGTTTTCGGGATGTTGTTTGTCTGATCATCCTTTATCATACTTTGGTTTTTGCGTATTTCCAAACCTGAACTCCTATTTCTTCTGGTGCTTAAAATTATGCTCGACAATCCCAACTGTTTGACAACCTCTGCTGAGATGAGGTTCTTCTGGCTTCCGCTATTAACAATAAAATGCAGTGGAGTCCCCTTCACCCACATCTATGAATGAAAAAGGTGCACCCCCTCTTCAGGATCTGTTGGTTCTTCTGGTTGAATTGTTGCAGTCACGACAATAGCAGTGGGGTCTGCGTCAATGATCTGTCCTTTACCAGTATTTTCAGAATCAGATTCTGAATCAGGGTTTGTCTCCTTGTCTTTGATCTTGGCCACTAATGATTATTTTGAGTGACATTTTTCAGTGTTGTGCCATGGGATTTTGTTGAAATCGCACTATTTTCTGGTGTCCTTCTTTGTCTTCCCATTACCCTTCTTTTCATGTGGCTTGGATTGGTTTTCGGGAGACTGTTTGTTAGTGTCGTCTTTTTCATACTTTGGTTGTTGTGGATTTGCAGACCTGAACTCCCATTTGTTCTGGTGCATAAATTTCTGCTCGATTTTAACAGCATATCCATAAGCAACACTGAGTGATGAGATGTCCATAAAATCCATTTCAGTTTGGATGTATATGTGGAGAGCCCCACAGTATTTCAGAACCAAATATCATTCAGAGTCTTTGATACCCATCTTGTTGCGTAAGGTATGGAAGGTATTGGTGAACTCCAAAACTTCTTGGCCCCTTTCTTGCCAAAGTGTGGTCCATCTCATGTCATGGTCCTCATAGTTTCCAACAAGGTAATATTATTCCTTTACCGTATCCACACAAAAAAATCCCAAGTGGGCTCGACCCCATATATTCCAGACTCCTCTGTGGAACTTTTCTCCTATTAAGTTTCCCACCAATGTTTGACATGGGGGAGAGCCTTAAGGAGTGTGAAGGTGATATTTTCCCTGTTAGAGAAATTATGAACAAAGAAATAACCTTCTAGCAGATTTAACCATTTTTCTAAGGCATCCACATCTATATATCCTTCAAATATGGGAATATCAAAATTAAATTGTACCTTGAAAGGTGAGGTAATTCCAAAGTGGTCACTTGATTAAGATGCATCTATTTTTATCAGCAGGCGTTGAAGGATGTGGGAAAAATTCCCCATCATTTCGTCCCTCTGTCGCATGAGAGCTTGCTAAAGCAATAGATTAATAGAATTGTCTGCTCTGTCATTTTTATTTTATTCCACCATGGAGGGTTTCTTGGACATGAAAGATCAATTTTCTTCAAGAGAGACAAGCTCGAGACCCAACTTTCTATACTTGGACCTCGTCGGGGACATGCAATGAAAAACGATCAAGAGTAGCCTGTTGTGAAACCACTGATCCGGATTATTTTTGGCATGAAATGACAACGAAGATATAATAAATCAATGTACATAGATATCTCCGATATCCAATAATATAACAGAAATTTATCAGAGATGAAACCATAAACACAGAGATACAGTAATACGCAATTTTCTATTAATAAGCAAAAATCAACAAAGACTGTAAAAATACAGAGTGAGAGACTAGCTAGAATGGTGGCAGCTTATCTCTGAGAAGAGATGTGTCCGCTACTCGCATTTGCAAGAAGATGATTTTACAATGAGTCTCCAAAGGAATTTTTATTATAAATAAAATCCAAAACCCTAACCCCGGAAGATGAAAATCCAACAGTTTTTTGGACCCCATTTTGGATAATTTGGTGTATCAACTTCCTAGGGGCATAACTTTGGCATACGATATCCGTTTTGGGCGCACGATAGCTCGTTGGAAAGGTATCTTAGAGGAGATTTATTTTGGGGGATCAATTAGAGCCTTTGGATATCATTGAGAACATCAATCAAAAAAAAACTTCATTTGGTCCCTCAAAATGGCCCCAAAAGTTAAAAACTGCTAAAAATAGTAAATTACCAAAATTGCCATAAAACTGTTTTGAACCAGTTGGAAAATGTGGGTGGCCACCGATATCCACATGGATCATGGGACCCCATTTTTTATGTTTATAATGAAAAAATGGATACTATTTCAGTTTGGGTTCGTCTACCCATACTTCCCCCATAGTATTGGTCTCCCAAAATCTTCTCACACATTGGGAATATGCTTGGAAAATATATAACAACAGACATGTCTTTCAAAGAGTTCAAGGAAATTTCAGTGGCTCATATCTTGGTATCATTAAACATCAGATGAGGTTTACAAAATTAATTCACAATGATTGACAGAGGCCACACCAAAACGCAAATTCTAGACTATGAATGGATACCATTTCAGTGCAGGAGATGTCATGAACATGGACATATTGTCTAGGCTTGTCCCTTACCTTTTCATGGTTGAGAAGGAAGTTCCCCTGGTTCTCAAAATAGGAAGTGTACTGGTGCATCAGCCTATGAGGACTACATCTCTCTTCCCTCTTCAACCGATGGGTCTTCCTCACTATCCCTAATGCCTTAGGGTCAGAGGAGATATATAGTCCTTCAAGGGCTGGTCTCTGATGATTATAGGAATGATTTGGTATCTCTTCAACTAGAAGAAGGATTTGTGGACTCAACATTAGCAAGGTTGTTAACCCTTCATAATATTGTCTCTTTTATTGGTATGCATCTCTCCATCCTCGCTCATGTTCCTAGTATAATTCATTCTTTAAACTTCTTAAAATTGGACTCCCCCCCTTCTCTTCAGGACATCCCCCTTCCCACAACCCTAACCTTAGGAGAGGACTCCTTTTCTTCCATTCCCTCCACCACTCCTATCCCCTCTTGCTCAATTTTTCCACCTCCCTCTTCTGACTCAAAAAACCCTGATTATTCAGAGGAACTTTCCTTCTTGGGCTCAGATGACTCATTTATCTGTTTCCAACTTCAGAACCGAAATATTATTTTGGATTCATGTGGTGATAGTTTGGGCCTAAACCCTGAGGAGCATCCTCACAAAAAAGGAAGGGGTTGAACTTCCCATATCACAAAAGCACAAAATTTTGCCTTAATCGATATTTCTTCTATCCATCAAAGGTCAATTTATGGGGCCCTTAGAGCAGCGCGATCCCATTATGGGGTTTCCCCATAAAGATTTTATATTTCAATTCCAGGGGAGTGGTGAGCTCCCAAAACAAAATCGCATTGAAGAGTTTGATCATGTTGAACTAGTCATATATCATCCTTATACAATAAATTATGGTGGAAGAGGCACTAGTGATGAAGATATTGGAGACTTTAATCCCATCCTAGAATTTCCTTGGATCCAATTCTTTTTGCTGGTCGAGGGGGTGGGCGATTGGTTGGAACACTAGACTGGTGAAATTCACAAACTCTTGGGAGTGGATCTGCAGATTGAAGGAATGGGTCTAGACCTCAAGGTCTTAAATTTTTATGGACCATATATTGATCGAGCCCCCTTTTGGGACTCTCTTCTCAACAAACACCTACTCAGATCAGTGAACCTCATCCTTGGGGGGGACTTGAATTTTTCTTTGGGGAAAGCAGAAGTATGGGGTCCCAGTGTATGCCTAGAAAAAAATCATCCTACTTCACCCACCTTTTAAATGTCCATGGGATCATTGGCATTGGTCCAATAAAGCTACTCCCCACCTGGAGGAATATGAGATCAGGGGATGCTTGGATCGCCAAATGACTTGGTCGTTTCTTGGTTTCAGAATATATTTTGGACCTCCCATTGCATCTCAGGAAATGGGTGGGTTTTGGTGGTGCATTAAAACATTCACCAATTTGGATTGAATTGATAAGGGGACCTAAGAAGCCTGTTATCCCTTTCAAATTAAATTCATCATGGCTAGCAGATGAAGATTTTCAAAACATTTTCAAAGATAATTGGATACCATATGAACAAGGATTGGATACCTTGACCACCATCCACTTTGTTTCAAATTTAAAGCACATCAAAAAGTTGGTGATCCCTTGGGCACATGCCAAGCGTGCTAGGGAGGAACTTGAACTAAGCCAAATTGAAGATAGTATTGAACAACTCTCTCAGACTGTAGAGGGGGGGTACATCTCAATGGAGGCCAAGAATGACCAGATGGATCTTGAAGAAAGACACAAGAAATTGATAAAGGAAAAAGAAGCAGAATGGCACATAAAAATCAGGTATACCTGATTAAATAAAGGCGATGAAAACACAAAGTTTTTCCAAGCCTTTGTAAAAGGAAGAAAGTCTACAAACACCATTTGGGAATTAAAGGATCAATCAAGAGCCATGGTTTCCTCCTTTGAAGGATTATCCTAAATGGGGAAAAATCACTTCCAATCCCTGTTCAAGGTTGTCCTAGGAGTTAATATTGTAGATATTATAAGGTTGGCTCTAATTTTCAACAAATTTGTTGACGAGGAAGGAAACATAGATATTTTTGTTGAAGTGGGAATGGAGGAATTCAAGGAAACCTACCATAGATTCTAGAAGGAAAAAATCTTGGGCCCAGATGGATGGACAATTGAATTCTATATAGTATTTTTTGATCTCATTGGACCTGAGCTCCTTAAGGTTGTTGAATAATCCAAGAGAAATGGGAGACTGTATGCTCCTATAAATTCCAATTTCATTGCACTTATCCCTAAATTGGATGAGCCACAATATTTTGATGACTTCGTGATCCAGATTATTTTCAGCACGAAATGAGAGCGGAGATATAATAAATAAATTCACAGAGATATCGCGGATATCCAATAATATAACATAAATGTATCAAATATGCAACCATAAACACAGAGATATAGTAATACACGATTTCTATTAATGAAATAAATGTACAGAGCCTGTAAAAAATATAGAGTGAAAGGCTCGCAAGAATGGTGGCAGCTTATATCTGAGAAGAGATGTGACGGCTACTCGCATTCGCAAGAAGATGATTACCATGAGGCTCTGAAGGAATTTTTATAATAAAACGGAATGCCAAACACCCTAGACATCCAAAAAACTAACCCTAGGAGATGAATCACCAAAAGTCATGTGGGCCCCGTTTGGGTAAGTGAGTATATCAACTTCCCGGGGTCGTAACTTTTGCATACGATCTCCGTTTTAGGCGTGTGATGGCTCGTTGGAAAGGTATCATCAAGGAGATTCATTTTACAGGCTCAATTATTCATTTTTCTATAATTGAGAATATTGATCTCGAAAATCCTTCATTTGGGCCCTAAAAATGGCCCCGGAAGTTAAAAACTGCTAAAAATAGTAAATTGCCAAAATTGCCAGATAATTGTTTTGAGCCATTTGGAAAAGGTGGGTGGCCACCGATATCCACCTAGATCACTTTGGGATAATATATTTATGTAACTTCCTCTACAAAATAGTGACCAAAGTCATTTCTTAGAGATTAAAACCTATCCTCTCGGGGGCCATCTCACAAGAATAGTTTGTATCAGGGATGATTTTAAGGATGGAAATTTATTTTAAAATGTAAAAACCTTAATGAATCCTAGTAATCCTTCATATGCCAACTATAAAATGTTTGGTGATATTTTTGTAAAAATATTAACATTTGTAAGGATTTTGTATAGTTTGAATAAAGTTTTGGCGATTTTTAAGGTAAAATAATTTTATCCTATAGAATTTGGGCGAATCATTTTTAGAATAGAGAATCTGTTTTGGGGGGAAATCTTCGAAAATTATCCCATGAGAGAAATTGAGCCCCTAAAATCATCTCTGGTTTGTATTTTTGGAGGGGCATCAGATTCATGAAGCAATTCGTGTAGCACAAGAAGGGATTCATATTTTAAATACTACAAAGTCATGGAGAGATATTCTGAAAATTGATTTATCTAAATCCTTTGACCATGTAAATTGGTCCACCATCAGTCTCTTCCTCACCCATGCAGGGTTTGAAGTTCCTTTCATCAGGTGGGTGATGGCCTTCTTATCCTCTGTTTATTTTGTAGTACTCATCAATGGTGCCTCCTCCCCATTTTTTCATTCTGAGAGAGGATTAATACAAGGATGTCCCCTTTTCCCAATACTCTTCTTGCTGGTTACGGAAGGTCTAAGTCATGATATCGGTCAAGTTGTTGGTTCGGGGGACTCTCAAGGAGTCTCCACTATACCGGGGCTTTGAATCACTCACCTCCTCTTTGTGGATGATCTTCATATTTTGCACTGGGCGATTGAGGGATGTTGAAAAACTTGTAGGGATTTTGAAATTTTTTCAAGATGCCACTAGAATTATTATCAATATTTAGAAATACACTCTATCCTTCATAGGTATGAAGGTGGCCATGCAAGATCATTATAAAAAAAAATCCCATTCATGAACATTGACTTCTCAAAAGGCATCAAATACTTGGGCTTTTACCTTAAACCAAATGACTACCACAAAGTTGTCTGGCATTGGCTTCTAGCCAAATTGGAAAAACATCTCAAAGGATGGAGCTTCAGGTGTCTATCTAGAGAAGGAAGACTTACCTTAGCCAAATCACTCATGGAAGCCATCCTGGTCTATTGGGTGTCCCTATCCTAGATCCCAAAGGGGATATTAGATAAGGCCCGAATAATTTGCTTTTGGTTTATTTGATCAGGTACTCAAGATCATCATACCCTTCCATGGGTGAAATGGGACCACCTTGCATCCCAAAGGCATTGAGTGGATGGGGATTAAATAATATATTCCTCTGCTCAAAAGAGTTGGCCTCCAAAGTTAGATGGAGTTTGATATCATCTACCATCCTGTGGACTACAATAGCTATTCATAAATACATCTGGCCATATTCTATTGGAGAATGAATTAAGAAACCAGAAAAATCGCATCCTCACAGTTCTATTATTTGGAAAGAAATGATCTCATCTTTCTCTTCATAAGTGATGGTCTAGCTTGGCATGTTGGTAGAGGAAATCGGGTTAGGATTTGGGTTGAACCTTGGCCATGTAGTGGACAATCTCATATTCTCCCCAGTGAAATCAGAGACTCTCTTCAAAAGCAGGATATCCACTTCATCTCACAGGTAACAAATCCAGATTCCACCTCAATCTTACAGTAAGGATGGTTGGGTGTTGATTCCTTTGGAATGGAAGGTAATCAATATATTCTCTAGAAAAACTACACGGTGGCTCTTCAATTGGTTCATATTCTAATTATCGATAGATATGATGATTTAGTATGGAAAAAATCTTGCCATGGGATCTATACTCCAAACCTGGGATATATCTCTTTAAATGTCCAATTTGTGCATAGGGACCAAAGTTAGTAGTGGCGAGGGCTATGGAAGTTAAAATTCCCAAAAAAAGATAAGATTTGAATGTGGTGTGTATTATATAACAAAATACCAACTTGGGACATTATGAGGAAGAAAAACATAGTAGGTCATGGTTGGTTCCCACTCTACAAAGTGGAAAATGAATATTGTATGCACATTTTCATTAACTGTCCTTTCACCCAAAGGGTATTGGAGGAAATTGCACCTTGTATTAGTCAAGTTATGATTTGGAATGTCCCCTCAGTGGAGTTGGATTGGCATGCCTGGTGCCATGATCAAGCACACACAAAGATAAAATATCTTCCCCTTTTAATTCGTTGGGGTATTTGGCTAGCCCATAACAAAGCTATCTTTCAGGATCATACCTCTCTTCCATATTGAACTGTAGCTTAGGGTCTCTCGATCCTCTCTCATTTTCCACAGGAAAAGGTCTCTCTAGTTGTCTGAATGATATCTCATGAATCTATTAACCACAACTATCCTTGGGCTTTCTTTGATGGTGCTTCACAGAATGACCAATTGAATTGTGGGGGGGAATGGTTTTGCATCTTACAGATACACATTTCTTCAAAATCAAGATGGTATTGGGAGTGGGATCAAACAATGTTGTTGAGATTATGTCCCTAAAGCTCCTTTTACAATTTGTAGTAGAAAAAGAGATTCATTCTATTCAAATCTTTGGTGACTCTTTAAATGTTATCAACTGGTCTCAGAAAACTCAAATCTTAGAGGAAATTTTCAGAATTTTGAACTCATTTGATACTTACACCCTCTTTCATGTATATAGGGAATGCAACCAGCTAGAAGACTCTTTATCAAATGATGGGCTTCAGCTCCATTCTTATAGCTCACACATCACAGAATTGGCAGGCATGGAGGTCTATGAATTCAACATAGGCCTTTTATAGATGACACCATACAACAAAACTAATCTATCTTTTGTTGTGGATTTGTCTATTAGATCATAACAAAAATTTTGTATAAATTGCAACCAGTTTGCTGAAAAGAACCTGCTGCGACAAATACTATGTCTTATGGATACAAGCTTCCATAATTGTGTTTTTTATGTTATTTAATTGAGATATGTTTTGTCAAAATACGTTGTATATACACTTTGTTATGAACACACTTGTTTAGATGAGACTCATTTTTTGTTACTAGAGTATGCTAGTCGGTTGTGGCCATGAATCATCTAATGTTTATTCCAGATGATCAGTGCTATAAGGCACCTACATAATGCAATTTTGTCTCCCCAGATGAATAAAATTATTATTTTTTTCATGGAAAAAAATATATTAAGTTATACATTAATTTTGTATTACATATAATATATAATTAAAAATTTAATTAAACATGTAGATCATAACAATATTTTATCCCTTATCCCCTATTTGTATCCCCTCTTTTTATTTGCAGGTAAAAAAATTTACGGCTATTAATAGTTAATTGGATATAAATTTTACGACTCCTAATAGCTAATTCAATTCTTAATATTGATTAAAACAACAATTAACATGTAACATAAGATATTTTTATGTTTTTGTACATGTTTCTTGATTAAGTTTGACATTCATGCATGCTTATAGTATAGTAAAAAAATGTTGAATTAGAGATTTTGAGACTTGTATTAATTATGTGAATATATATGACCAAATTACAATTACGAGGAAGTTAAAATATCACAAATATTTTATAAATGCTAATTGAGCTTATCATAACTATTTTTAATTATTCATTATGAACTTATGAACAAAAGAAATATTCTTGAAATGAGGACAAATCCTCACATCGTACTTTCAAGTAAGCTAGTTTGTAAAATTGTGATACAAAGTAAGGTTGAAGATTAATATAATTTACTTTTAACTTGCCCAAAATTTAATTAATAACATAAGACATATCTTTACCCACTTTTATAAATTATTTACTTTTCTTGGTTAAGTTTGTCGTTCATGCATCCTTATTGTATAGTAAAAAAATGTTGGATTAGAGTTTTTGAGACTTGTATTAATTATGGGAATATAAAAAAATATGACCAAGTTACAATTAAGAGGAAGTTAAAATATCACAAAGATTTTATAAATTCTAATTGAGCTTATCATAACTAATTTTAAGTATTTATTATGAACTTATGAACAAAAACAATATTCTCGAAATGAGGACCAATTCTCACATCGTACTTTCAAGTAAACTAGTTTGTAAAATTGTGATACATAAAGTAAGGTTGAAGATTAATATAATTTACTTTTAACTTGCCCAAAATTTAATTAATAACATATGACATATGATTACTCATTTTTATAACTTATTTACTTTTCAATACCTCTAAAATACAAAAACATGATAAACTTGGTATTTTCATTTTCATCAGGTTCAAATTTAAAAATGACAACATAATAACTTAATTAGAAATGTTGTAATCTAACTTATTTAAATCTGTCATTTGTACTATATACAATTAATACATCAAAACATTTCTAAAAGTCAGGTACAAGCAACTTTGTTTCTAATTTCACTTGTTTTAGGCATGATTACTTTGTTTTAGATATATTAAAAAATAAAGTACTTAATTAAGAGTACTTTACTTTATGGAGAAAATTATTTAACATGACCTAACATCAACATCAACATAAACATATAAGTTAAGTTCATCAACATATAAATTAAGTACATCAACATGAATAAAACAAAATGTTATATATATATATATATATATATATATATATATATATATGAACAAGTAAAATAATTGTTATAATGTATATATCTAGTCAACAACACAAATAACTGCTATAACTACATATCTAGTCGTAGTCTCTCAGGAGAAGCATGGTGTGGAGGAATAGGTGGTGTGCCCTGCTCATCCATGTGAGGTGAAGGAGGAGGAAGAGGATGAGGTACTGAAGAAAAAGAGTCATCACCACCCTGATATGCAACATCATCACCCTAATCTGCAACATCGTCATGATCATTTGCACCCAGATCAACATCAGTACTCGGAGGACGAGGAGGAGGTACTGAAGAAGAAGCACCATGATCACCACCTTGATCAACATCAGCACCAAGATGAGGACTAGGAGGAGGTATTGAAGCAGAAGCACTAGCATCACCACCCTAATGATCATCATCACCACCCTCATCATGATCAGTGTTGGAGGACGCATCATCTCTCATCCCTACTATTAACATGGCAACTCAAATAATATAATGCATAAGAAACATCATATCACATGGCAAGTTCATCCATATTTGCAAGAGATCAAGGTCATCCCTGATGTCTAGCATCTGGACAAGGAAAACTCTCATACCAATCAAAACTGCTCTTAGTTTGTCACACACCTCCATCCTATATCTAAGATCTGGCCTACATCGCATTTCGGGTGGTATATGCATCTAAGGACCCTGACTCGCCATAGCCTCAACCATCTCCTCATATGCATCCGGTAGTAGGGGACGAGGCATGTCTTCAAAAAATGTGCCAACATCTGCAAAATATAACACAAGCTAATAATTAGTCGACAATTTCGTTAAACAATTTAATAAAATATGTTAAACAACATGTTAGAATAAAATTTATCTAAATTAAGTAATACAATAAAATAAAAGTACAAGATTAATTTAAATATTACCTCGATCAGCTAGTGAATCATCCACTGCATGAAAAGGATGTTGGGACATCCTCTCCAATCCATCCCCACGTAAGGGCATGGAACCATCATGAACACGTGATATGCCTCACTGGCTAATAGTTGAAGTGCTTCCCTAGAAATCCTTGCTGGAAAATCAGGCATGCCCCTCTTGGGAATCATCCATCTCTCCCCACATGTGCATCTACACCTCGGTCATCAGCCTAGGAGGTCGATGGACAAAAATAGGTCTCGACTCTAGAAACCTCTCAAAAAACAAACAAAATAACTCTGGAGAAAATGGGAAGTTCTCCCTACCATATATCATAGCATGACATCTATCCAGTGATATACAAAATTGCCTCAAGAAAATGGCAAAGCACTTAATAAGTTGTGGCCTCTATATCAAAGAATCAACATAATATAAAAGTGTGCAACTAATGTGTTGACCATCACTAGTAAAGTGTGAAATGGTCGACAATAATAATGAGAGGCACCTAACGTCATCTGCACCGAACGAGGCGATCCATAACTGTCAACCAACCACATGAAAAACACCAGGAGAAGGTATATCACACGCAATATACCTCTAAGAGTAGGCAAGCTGAATCTCAATTGAAATACCCATTGGGACATCAACAAACTGGGGAAAATCATCCCCTCTCGTAGATATCCCAATGATAAAATACATATCCTCCTCAGTGGGATGGTATCACTGATAAGTATTAACTCTTAATGTAATACCCCAAGGTTGATCCCCTACTGAATTGTAATTGTGTTTATGCGTTGGTGAGACAAGTGCTTATAAGTTGGGAAGCTTATGTGAATATTAGGCCAGAGAGCCTAGGTGTTAAGGCCAATGAGCCTATTTTTGTATATGTAATTATGTATATAATTAATAAAAAAAATACATCACTATTTGTAGACCAACCACGAAGAAAGAGTTATAGGGGACTAAGCTCCACTAGGTAACAAAGGGAAGGGGCTAAGAGGCTAGGAAAAATGGCTAAGATTGAGGGCTTAACCCCAAGGGAATATTATAATGTATTTTCCTTAAAAGACTAAGGTTAGGAAAATAACTCTTATTATCCTAAGTTCATGTGGGAAGGGAACGAAAGAGAAGTGGAGCTCATGCAGCTTCATGAGCATAGGTGTCTGATTTGGGACATGCAGTTTTATGTGGAAAATATGTTCATTGTGGGGGGTTTGCTCAACCATTCTTTCCATGCTCCCAATTCACACGCTCACGCACTCAGACACTGATCATTCACGCAACCATCCACTTCCTCCATTTTTTACCTCTACAACATTCATGCAAGCTCTAAAACCTACAAAACCCATGAAGCTAACCCATTTTTATCCTATGAAGCACAAGACGACTGGACAATCCTGAGCCAAATCATCCCCTAGAAATTTGTTGTTGATGCCCATTTTTTTCTCTAGACTGGTGTGGCATATTGTCATTACTAAAGCCATACTTGATTTGTTGTTGTGATTACCCTAACTGGATTGGCATGGGAGTTGGACTGAAGAAGTAGGTTATCAGTCCTGTGAGAGAAATCTCTCCAAGTGAGAGAGGTTGTTGGGGAAGTGATTTTCCTAGAGGGAGCTTCATGAAAGTTGTAGTTCTATGAGACTTCATGTCTGACCTATTGTTGAATCCCTAGAAGGGGAGTGGAGAATCCGAAGGAATGTCAAGCAGAGAAGGGGCACACTCCTTGGGTTGGGATAGGCATGTGGGGAATGAGGGACTATAAATTGTGGACATGAGTGGACATCCTGGGGAACATAATCCTTCTTGGAGACTTTGTAACCTCAGCCTAACATAGGATTTCCTTTACCCTGGGTGGAGCTTAGTCACAACTCGAGGGTGACCACTGTTGATAGCTTAGAGTAGTGTGGTCTAAGGATTTGAGGTTCATGGCAGGTATGCACGCAGTTGGTGGCCTTCTTAAATAGATAAGTACTTTTCTAAATTTTTAATTACATGTTGTATGTTACACCTGTGTTTAATTATTGCATGTTTTCCGCATAAGTCTGTGTAGGCTAACATTAAGTAGATGTTTAATTTTAATGTATTAAGTATGATATTTTCTGCATATGAAATTTTTTGGTGGAATGCCGTAGCTTTGGAGGATGGGGATGTTAAAAATTTGTATTAGAGCCCATGGTTTCAACACTGAACCTCAATAGGACACAAATGTGGAATTGGAGTCAAATTTCTACAGGGATATGATGTACAGAGTGTTAGAGGGGCGTTGAGGGAACTCATGGGTGGTAAAGGAAAGCTCGGGAGGAGTGGTAGAGTATTTATCCCAGAAATTCATGGCTGATAACCACGATATTGAATTTGAGTCGTAGGATCTGCACGAGGGGAGATAGACCCTTCCCAGCCATCAGATCTAGAAAAAAGTGCATGACAGTTAACCTCCAAGTCCTTCGGACTTCGTGACATTAAAGAAGTTTAAGTTTTGTTGAGAAAAGGGATCGAATCTCAAAGTTATGAAGTCCCAAAGTGATTTACAACCATAGATCATCCAAGAGGAGGAGATTTGTTGGATTTACCCAAGTGATTCAACGGTTCAGTGTTCAGGAAAATTGATTGAATGCACACAGAATGGGCTTCCTCCTGAAGTCCCGAAGTTGTGAAGTCCCGGAGTGGCATGGAATTATGATGTCACCTAGGGTGACATGGACCTACTATAAGAATGCCACGTGTTACTTGATCAATATTTGTGTATGATGCAGGAGTGATACACTTAAGTTCTTTTGTTGAAACACTTGGCTATAGATTACAGGTGTTGTTACACAGTGTTGAAACTCATGTAATAGAAGTTCTTTGCTTTTTGAAGCACTCTAATACGTGGACCCTAGAAAAGTTAAGAGGTTCGAGAATTCAACATTCAAAGGAAATAATGGATGGTGAAGGAAGAACTTTCGTATCTCCGAAGTCTTGGAGTTCTTAAGTCTCGGAGCCCAAAATACCAAAGTATGGAACCATTATAGACCATCCATTTCCAAGGACACGTGTCCATAGATTAAGAAATGTTCATAGTTTCAGCAGTCTGGGGGTTGTGTGGTGTTCAACAACGAAATCCTCCGAAGTCCCGTAGCACCGGAGTGACATGTACTTGATTTGAAAGTTCAAAATTCAGAATTTATAAGGTGTGTTAGAATGGAATCTCCCAAAGCCCAAAGTTTCAAAGTCATGAAGCAGCATATATGACATGGCATGATGATGTCACCTAGGGTGACGTGGACCTACCCGAAGTCTGCCACATGTCACTTGTTTTTGTAATTTTAAAATGCCTTTATGACAATTTGGGACTTGACACATGTCACCACTCGGATTGGGCCATGTGTCTTCTTCTTATGTTCTTCCACGTGGAACCCCTCTAGTGCATGGTTGTCGATGAAGAATCTAGGAGTTCACCAATTTAGCAATTTAGGAGGCAGTGCAAGATGGAGCCTTACAACTCCCAAAGCTCAGAGTCTCAGATCTCTTGTTGACCGTAGATCTAAAACAATGAAGAAGGACCATCGATCTATGAGTTCTTAGGTTTTTGTAAATTCATCATTCAAGAGATCTAGGGTGTGCAAGTGTAAAGTCCAAAGAAGCTCGAAGTTTTGAAGTCACAGAATACGAAAGTGACATGGCATGCTGATTTCACTTAGGGTGACATGGACCTACTAAGAGCACTATGTGTTATCCATTTTCATACCTTTGGTAGGTATTATTGACCAATTGCGACATGACAATTTTTTCTCGTCGATGGGGCCATGCATCGTCACCTTATTTTTTGACCACGGAGTCAAGGAGACCACTGAATTCGAAAATTCATCATTCAGAGGAAATGTGGGAGGAAGTTTAAAAATCCTCCAAATCCCAAAGCTCCGAAGCACCAGAGTTTTGAATCCCCAAAGGAGAATCTATTCAAGACTCCGCCAATTCGGTCTTTGGAGGAAATATAAAATTCTACAGTCAAAATCCCGAAGCTCCGAAGAATTACCTTTGGGAACCTACCACTTTGGCGTTCAGGGAAAATGAGTAATAAAGGAAAGAAAACCTTCAAAGCCCAAAATTTTGGAGCCCCAAAGTTCCCAAGGCTCTGAATAAATTCCTTTCTGCTAGCACTTGGTCATAGCTCATGGTCACATTCGATTGGGGGCTAAAGGAAAGGGGCCAATGCCTAAAAAATGTTTAAAAGAGAGAAAAGAGATTTGGGGAGGATCAAGTGGGTTTTGATTTTTCGGACCCGCATCAAAAGTGGCAAGGAATATCTGTGAACATTATGAGTAGACCCAGCAAAGGTCTAAGATATTTTTTGGCTCTGAGAAAGGAGAATAAGTGCACATGGATAGCATCATTAAAAAGACAAATTGTTCAATTATCCATAACTTCTTTCTCAAAACTCATAATTGAGCATGGGAGCAGGCATTGGAAAGGTATTGAGTAGTAGAAGATAACTTTTCACCCATAAATTATATTTGAATAGTCTATTTCTCGGGAACCTAGCAAAAAATAATTCCTATATATTAATGAATTAGAATGGTTAGTGTTTACATGAAATTATTGAGAATAGTTAGCCTGAAAAAGTCTTGTTGGCTGCACATTTTTGTAGAATTAATAGCTGTCAGAATGTACTGAAGTCGTGATAGAGTGTAGAGATATGTATGATGCAAAAGAGGTGTATAATCAGGAAGATGAGACTAGAGGAATGGATGTCCATTTATGAGTTGAAGGGACAAACTCCAATGGACATGGAGAAGGAAAGGATGATAACATTAATATGGTAGAGATCATTAGAAATTTGTATAAATATGTATAGAGTCACAAGGTCGATAATGAAAGGATTATGAAAGACAAAGAGCAACAGGAGGACTTCAATATGAAGTTAATATTGAGTCTAGACATAATTGAAAAGAAGTTGGATAAGGAGAGTGGCTCCAGCAAATCAGAAAGCCACAGGACCCCTGAGGAAAAAGGAATATCCAGGAGTGGTAGAAGACATCACCATCACTCTCAAAGACAATCGAAAAGGAGGGCACTTAGCAGCTCAATTCCATCCCCTTCTAGGAAGCCTAACAGGTCTGGGGTGGATGACTTGAAAGGAGAAATGAACAATATCAAACCTCCTACCTTTCATGGAGATCACAAGAAGGATGAAGATGTTGAGACATGGTTGGTGGGCATGAGAAAGTACTTCCAACTACATAATTATTCTTCTCATGTGGAAGGAATAATTGTTATTTATCAATTGGAAGGAAAGGCATTCATGTGGTGGGATAAGATTGTGCAAGTGAAGTACATCAGAGAGAAGAATGTGACTTGGAGGGTATTCAAGAATTATTTTGAGAATAAATACTTGACCAAGAGGTATTATGACAAAAATATGAAAGAGTTCTTCGAACTCAAATTGCGAAGCATGACCATTGATGAGCATGAAAGGACATTTTTAGAATTGTTGAACTATGTATCCTTCATCAAAGATGAGACAATTAATATCCAGAGATATCTGAGTGGGATGCCATCTTTCATTAGTGATCAAATTCAGTATGATGATCCTAAAACTTTGGAAGAAACCATAAGAAGAACCAAGTTCTTATATGATCAGTTTAAAGGAAATCCTACTTTC
The DNA here is from genome assembly GCA_009831015.1 of Picea engelmannii. Taxonomy (NCBI): domain Eukaryota; kingdom Viridiplantae; phylum Streptophyta; class Pinopsida; order Pinales; family Pinaceae; genus Picea; species Picea engelmannii. The sequence continues at coordinate 1,253,276 of ML777428.1, read as the reverse complement.
CAAATAGCTTGGGAAGACAATAATAAGTTCAATATGGAGCAGAGGAAGAAGGGAAACAAACCACCCTTCTTCAGACACATTTCTCAGGGACAAAATCCCCTATAAAGCCGAGAATGACTGAGACAGGTGGGAAAAGGTGTTGGCCCTTGACCAAGTTTTGAGGATTCTTGGTCATGTTTGACCTAGCTTTTGGACATCAACAGGTTGTAGAAGGCGAAGCGCAAGACGAAGTGGATATCGTGGGATCTCGGCCCTTTCTAGGGATTTTTTGGTTTTGGGCTTATGTAACAGGTATGGGAATGTCGGCCCATGGGTTTACCCATGTTTAGGCCCAATTTTGTAATGTATAAATAAAAATCTAGTGGATGTAGGAAGTAGTTCGATCTATGTGATCGAAGATTTGTAAGTTGTGCTAAGTGCAAGTAATAGTTGTAAGTGTTCATGCATACTCTGTGAGACTTGCACAGCTAAGTACAAGTGACCGTAAGAGACTGTATGTAGGCTTTTTGCTGTAACCTAGCTTGGGGAAGGAGGATCTAGCGAAGAGTACGCAGATCTCCTGTCCTCTGCGAAGTTGATCTTGAGGCTCTGTGCATGTAAAAAGATTGAAAGAAGCTAATAAAGAAGATGAAGATTTGGTGGATGTAGCCCCAGGGTGGGGGTGAACCATGTATATCCTCTGTTGTGAATTATTTGTGCTTTATGGTCGCTCTCTTATTTATATGATTAAATGCTTAGTGCTTTATTAGATGGTGAATGAATCTAATATGGTATCTTAGTGTTGAATAGTGTGAGTGAATTCTATATCTGATCTATGTTAGTGTTGGCACAAGGGCAGACCCAAGTTTCAATGCTACAAAAGCGCACCAACAAAACCCTAACTATCAGCCCTTTCGGCATCACCTGCAAAGTAGATGAAGTCTCACCCAAGGTAGAGGCAGGGGTGGTTGCAGGACTCAGATGTCTACAACCTTAGCTAGGACACAGATCTATGATTCTAACATTTAACAGAGCACTTAGCAGTAAACATTCATCAATATTCAGTTCTTAGTAACAGCACAGACAAACCCTAATTATAGAGCATCGCAGTATTCAACCAAATCCACATCTAATAGTACTTGGCGTAAAAGGAACACTTTGAATCTAACAGCTTCAGGCACTAAGCATACTCACATAGGTCATATCTAACATTCATTCTCCTTATTAAGCACAAAGAAACATCAGTTCTATCTAACATTCATATATATCATAGCAAGTTACACATCAACACATTGCGCAAAGCAGGGAAACACAACATATGCGTGGTTCACCCCCCCTGCAGCTACATCCACCAACTCTTCTTCTCTTCTATTATCTTTTGTTAATCAATTACATGCATAGAGCCTCAAAAACACTACTCCGCATAGGACAGAAGATCTGTGCACTTCGCTAGATCCTCCTTCCCCAATTTAGGTTTAGCACAAAGCCTCCTCTCGATCTCCTATAGTCCCTTGCACTTATCCTTACCAGTCTTACATAGTATGAAAATGGAATTTACAATCCTTAGATCACATAGATAGATCACTACTATCTTCTACATCACCTAGATTCTATATATATATATATATATATATATATATATATATTACAAAAGTGGGCCTAGGCATGGGTAAACCCATGGGCAGACCCTTCCATACCCATTACATAATACCAAATCCAAAAAAAGACCTAAAAGGGTATGAGATCCTGCGATCTCTACTTTGTCTTGGGCTCCACCTTCGACAATCTCTCGAAGTCCAAAAATTGTCAAAAATGACCAAGGATCCTCAAAACTTGGTCAAGGGCCAACAGCCCCCCAACACTCACCTGTGACTCGTCTCGAGTCACTCTGATCTGACTAGTTCTTCTTCAAAAGTATCAATATTAGCTCGAGTTGCTTCAACTTGTTGTTGTGTTATGACCTCCTGTTCAATGAACTCTTGTATGACTGCTTCATTGACAGGTTCTTCAAGGCATTGTTCTACTGCAGTGACAACTTGCTCTAGTTCTGCTCCTCGGCCTTCAGTTTTTGTGAACATTTGGTAAGCCTCGTCCTATACAGGTTGGAGTCTCTGAGTTACTTCCATAACTTTTCTCTAAATAGTATGGACCTACTGATGGCCAGTGCATTGCTCCTGGGATCGCTTCATTCTTTCTACAGCTAACAGGGGCTTCAACTGCATCTGTATTGTCTCTGCTTGATACTTCGCTTCCTAGAGGTGTAACTCCAGTGCCTTCAATTCTAGATTCTCAGTGATTTTCTCATAAGTCTGGGCACTGTGATCAATAAGTTGCTTGAATTCCATGGCAAGAGCCTTTATTCTCTTGACTGTGCTCCGGGCAGTCGTTTCTCCTTGATCTCTGACATCCTATGGAGTGTTGGGCACTGTGTGGAGCTCTAAATATGATATTCTTTGATGTAGTTGCTAGATGGCTTCTGTGAGATGCTCTACTTGATGCTCAACCCAGTATTCTTCCTATGGCTCTAATCCTATCATAGAGTGAAGTGCTCTGTTGACTTCTTCTTTTACCTCGAGTTTCCCTGTGAGAAACTGTTCCTTTTCTTGTTGCATTTTCACTTTCTCCTCATCAAACTTTGTCTGTAGAGAAATATTATCCTCCTCTACAAATCAACGTTGTTCGACAAGTACCCCTTGTACTTGCATCAAAACCAGGGTGGCTTGTTCTGTTTCTTCTTGTGCTCGTCGAAGGCAAGCTTCAGTTGCATCTTCTAGTCAACAGAGTTGGGCTAGCTCATCTCCCAACTCTTGTTCTCCTGATGGTAGGGGCACAGTGGAGACTGTGTGACTAGACTGAAGAGCCTGATGTACCCCTCGAAGTTCGACCTCAATTCTATTGTATGTTTCCTCCTGCTTATCTTCTTGTTTCTTCGTGATTTTCAATGAAGCATCATTTAGAGATGATATGATGAAGTCAAATTCATTAGGAGTAAGTGTAGTCTACATCTTGGTCATGGTGGCTCTTTATTTCTTCTGGGAAGAAGGTTTCAGGGAAGAAACCTTCATCTTCCTCAAGGGGTCAGCCTCGTCTCTTGGCGGTGTTACTTCGCCTTTCTTATTTTTATCTTCTTTGTCCTTCATCTCTTCTACATCATCATCACCTCCTCACTCAGGTGATATGGAAGCAGTCTTCCCTGAGGCACTGCTTAAATATTGGACCTCCTGACTCTTGTTTCTTTTGTTGGTTCCAGGTGTGTCCTGTTCTTTGTGAGTGCTCTCTAGGCTGTCAAGTTCAGGATCAGACATCTCTGCAAGGTCATTGGGGATAGGAAGATCTGTGGACCAGTCCTTAGTGATATCCTCCAGGTTCTCTTCTGTAAGTTTTTAGTATGACTGCAGTTGTTCCTTATGTTCATCGGCTCGTGTTGTTATGTAAATGAAATGATGATCTGCGTTGAACTTCATTAGGGGTTGGAATCTCTATAAGGTGTCCGTAGTCATGTGAGGCTCAGCTTCGATGTCTCTCTTCAGCTAAAGGTAGTATGTATGAAAAACAACATTCGACTTCCGCTATTTGTTCATATCACTCGAATACCAAAGTGTGGCCAACTTTATGGCAAGCGGCTCAAATGGTTTGATGTTTGGGAAGGTCACACCTTCTGTCATCTCCCATGCAACAAAGGCGATGAGGATCAAGAGCCAACTTAAGTGAAACTCGTAGCCCTGATCCTGCACTTTGTGGTAGTCTAGTTCAAGCTGATTGACTAGGTACTTCACCCAGTTCATCTGTAAGCCTTCTACACACTTCCCTGCAAGGTCGACGACAAAGCACGTGACCTTTGTGGGTCGGTTCTTGTGTACCATATTTCCAACTATCAACTAACATGCTAGGTGAACTATGCCATTCTGGATGGAGGCTACCTTGTAGCCTCGTGTCCCCTTCTCAACATCGGTGTATGTGTCCTTAATATTCTCTGCTAGCACGGGATCTCAGGATTTTCCTGGGTAGAACTCTTGCGGGTCAGGTCCTTGCATACATGATCCTATGATCCTATGGATCAGTGTTGGATTGATTGTAATATAGTGGTCTAGCCATAAATAGTCATCATGGTAACACAACAGTAGTATCTTGACATAGGCATTGATTTCCTGATTCCTTCCAAAGTGGGGGATTTTCATGACATTTAACAAGGTGGACTGTGCGAGGTTCATCATCCACAGCTGAGGGACTATCTTTGAGTTCTTTCCCTTTGTCCTAGCCAGTTATTTGTACGGGGCAAGCATGTTGTGGTTCTTGCGATCTCTGAGGTTGAAGTCACTAAACTTCAACGCTGCAATCTTGTCATGTTGTACTCTTACTGTGCGTATCCCCTTTGGGAAGTATGCAGTAACGATGGTGTACTTGAAATATCTTGGCACACTATCATGACTTACCGCACCGGCTTGAGGCGAGATATAGTCAGGTAATATAGATGGAATCAACTTCGTGTTGGCTAGGTTTTCACTTTGCTTGGTTCTCTTCTTTGTTGTTGGTCAGGATGGCCCTGATCCGTGAGCAGTCAACAGTGATGCTTGTCGTCCTCTCGTCAATGATGCTTGTATAACTTCAAACATAGACATTACTCTTTAGGTCATGAGGTCAATGAGAACTTCCTCGACAATTTTCTCTGCAACGCTGAACTCGTCTGCATTACACATTATTTTGGTCACTCGGGTGATGACTTGACAAGCATGTGATCAGGCTCTTTACACATTATTTTGGTCACTCTGGTGATGAGTTGACAAACATGTGATCAGGCTCTCAAAATGATCTTTTTCCTGAGAAGAGTAACTATTTTCCTCCTCTGCAAATCTATTTTTTGGAAGGACGTCGCAGGCTGCCAATATAGTACAGTGCGGAAATCACTGATTTCTGTAGGTTTCTCTATAGTTGGACCACGGGATTTCTGTAGGCTTCTATATAAGAAATATGTGGTGGTGTTTGAAAGCCAAAAGAGGAAAGGGGTTTAAGAAGTTTCTAGAAGAGGAATCTTCTGGAATATGAGGTAGCGTCCATATGGTTACGATCCTAATGAATTCTCTGATCTAGTGGGATCATCCTCATCCCTTTAACCACTTCATCTTCTCCTATATAATAATGGGATTCTCATGGAAAATGTTAAGCATAGTTAAGCAAAGTTGAGCAAAGGATTGCTGGAAGAATAGGCTAGAGATTGTGTGAAGAATACTATTTTAGTTGACGCTTGAGGTCTGCATTCACCCATCAAGATTTTGAAGATCACCTTCATGCAAAATCTAGAACAAATATATGTATGTGTTGGAACGAAGGAACACTAAAAGGGAACTTGAGACATCAAGGAATTTTGGTTGTATCTTCCACTTTTATTCAATATAATACAGTGGCATGTTTCTTTCCCATAAAATCATTCTCATTTTATTACATGACTCCTTGATCACATGTTTAAGTTTTCATTGAATCTATCATAGTTTCTTTCACTTTGGTTGTTTTATGTCATTGCAGATCTAGTTTCACAATAGCACTGAAGTGAAGCAGGAACAACAAAGATACAAGGAAGTGATATCGAAGGTAAGTCATCAATTCCTTCTTAGACAATTAGATCAATGATTGTAACTTAGGGAAAGTGTCATGTCCTGTCCTATTTTGTTCTAGATCTAGGTGGATCTAGGTAGATTATTTTATGTCCGCATTTACCTATTTATCCTATAACAGTCTGACATACACGCTTGGGGTTGAAAATCTAAGGTTCGAAGAGTAATCTCTCAATGCAATGGGATAGATGGAAAAAGCGCAATGATCACTGTGTGACAATCAACTAATCTGCGGGCTCAAATTCATGGTTAGCAAAAAGTGTTCTCTATGCATGGCATGATGGGATAAATAGATACTTGGTAAAGGATCTCTTACAACTGGTAACAAACCTTCATTAACGCAATTATGTCCATTACGGTGCAGTCCCAACGGTCTAGTGGTGAGTTGTCTGGCCATTAATGCCTTTCTTCTCATTCGGGGCATCAGTCTAACAGGTATACTGTTTCCAACGGTTATATTGCTTCTCCATGGCGAAGTGCCATGTGACGGTGTTCTGATATCCTGATGAAGTTCCATTTTTTCAAATTTTCTTTCTGCAAAGTTTCCTCTAGAACCTTCTGTAACTTTTCAATCTTAGCTCTCTTCTTACTTAGCCTTTTATCCTTTTTCCCAATGAGTTTTATCTCGGTATTCCTTTTTCCATTCTGATTCTTATCTTCTTTTCACATAGTAACTTCACATTGTTGATATTCTTTCTTAGAAATCAGGGGTAATACTTCATCTATATCTGGAATAGGTACTGCAATCTTCTGGGAGTCCTCTGGTATTCTTGCAACTTCGACATCCAATTCTTTGGTTTCAAATGGCTTTGATCTGTTCTCCTTTTCTTTAATCAAGTGTGCGATCTTCCTAGTCATGAAATATTTTAACTCTTTCTTCTTCTTCTCTAAGACTTATTTTTTATTTCCTTCTGGCCTGATCTCTTTCAATCCAAGGTTTTTCGAGCAACATAGCAAATGGAGCGTTGTCCTCAATAAATTTAACAACTTCAAATTATTCCTCTGTCGAAGTTCCATTGGCACTGATAGATATCTGGGTAAGCTTTCCACATAGGTTTATCATCTTTCCTCTGAATATTCCTATTCCTCCCAATGAAGGAATCATAGAAGGCTCCCCTAAAGTTTCCCAAGTTCTTTTTGTCATAATATTCACCTGTGTTTCTTCATCCAAAACACAGTCAATGTCAAAGTCTCCTATTCTTGTTTCAATGCACTCTTTTTATTTTAAGATCTCTGATAAGTTGATATGTTGGTGGTCATTCAAGGTTCCTTGCATCTATAGCAATACGTTTTCTGATTCATTCTGGGGTTCTGTCATAATCTCAGTTTCTAGATCTGCCTTAGGGTTTTCTTGGTTCATATTCATTCTTTCAACCTTAGAAATCATTCTAGGCAAATCCAATACTTCATGGTCCATAACTTTGCAACAGAGGAAACTAGGTCTTCTTCCAGGCCACTCCTTAGCAAGATGTCCTGGTTTTCTACAACTCTAGCAAAGGGTTAATCCTCTCTTTCTTTTAAATTCTCCCCAACCTCTCATGTACTGTGCGTTAGGATCATAGTATCCAACCTGCAACAAATTCTTTCTAGGGTCCTGCATCCATTTGTTAGTCCAAACATTCTTTCTATGCATAGGTATAACATATCTTTCACTATTCTTATCAGATCTACTCATATCAAATATTATTTCATCTGTCATTGCCCTAGTTTCCAAGATAGGACAAAACATGCCTAGATCCATACTTTAGAAACAAATTTTTCCACTAATCTTACTTCTATAGAGCATAAAGCTTCCAGATCTAGAACTTTTCACTATTCTTACTGTTTGCACCCAATTCGTCACTAGGTGAGAAAATTAAGAGTGCTTACATGCCCTGCTAAGAACCTGAATAGATCTACCAATATAATAACCACAAATACTGAATACAAAATATATCCACGAAGCAATATAGAAGAAACCACACTTTATTATTACCAAAACCCTTGAGGTAGGGCAACACCGTACAATGGATCCTATTATGGAAGAGATCCTCTCCTATTCACTTGCCTCTTCGAGGGGGCAACCTCCTAATGAGCTTCAGCTCCAAACACAATACTTCTTTTCATATCTCATTACATTGCTTGAATCTCTTTATATAGTGCTACCATCACCTGAGAACATTCTAGAGGAGGAGTCTTCTAGAAGTAGAACCTTCTAAGAAGTCCTCTTACATTTATTATATCTAATTACACATTTATTATATCTAACTACCATAGTGGGTCTTATTTAATAATATAGTAGACCTAGTCCACCTTACATTGAATGACCTCCACTATTATCAATATGGGCCCTCTAGGCCCCCCCACTACCTCTTTATCTACCTTACATTCCATCCCCCTTATGAAAGCGTTGTCCTCAACGCTTGATGTACAACCATATACCAGGGTCCCATGGATAATTGTGGACCATAATGCTGAAGAAGACTAAAGAACCAAGGTCCCATGTAGAAAGGAAAGCCAC